>JANTCA010003217.1:0-10908 GCA_024741275.1 Chironex yamaguchii | reverse complement strand
AAAGGTATATATATATATATTTATATATATATATATATATATATATTCATCGAGAGTGGAGCATTACCCCAATAGCTACACTAAGTGGGAGCCAACCGGGCTCGAATTGGTAACCCTCAGACATAAAAGCCAACACTCAGACCTCCGTGCCATCACAGCACAAAGGTTTAGTGAAGGACATTCAAAGTCCTTGGTATTACGAGACGAAACCCAGCGATGGGTAAGGCGAAATTAATTAACTTTTTCTGTGTTTCGGCTTAAGCCTTCGTCAGTGTCCGTTATTTGTAATACCTCAACAGACACAGTGCTTTATATATATTCATCAAGAGTGGAGCATTACCCCAATAGCTGCACTAAGTGGGAGCCAACCGGGCTCGAACTGGTAACCCTCAGACTTAAAAGCCAACACTGAAACCTCCGTGCCATCATGGCACAAAGGTTTGGAGAAGGGCATTCAAAGTCCTTGGTATTACGAGACGAAACCCAGCAGTGGGTAAGGGGAAATTAATTAATTTTTTCTGTGTTTATATATATATTCATCTATTTCTCCCTTGTGCCCTTGTGCGTCCTTTTGTCAAAGCATGACTGAGATTCATTTTATCTCCCTTTAAAGGAATTGTTGGGAAAGTGGAAGAATTTGAGCTTGACTATGATGTTTTAGTTATTGCTGTTGGCTCTGAAACAAATACTTATAACATTGCTGGAATTTCTGAGTTTACTCATTACCTCAAAGATATAACAGATGTACAAAAGATAAGGAAAAATATTGTTGACTCATTGGAGACAGCTGCCTTTCCAGGACAGAGTAAAGAAGAAATTGAACGCCTGCTACATTTTGTTGTTGTTGGAGGTGGTCCTACAGGTATGTTTAACAATGTCTGAGGGCTTTTCACTGATGGTAAGGTTTATACTATTTTAGGTATGTATATGTGTATGTATGTTTGTATGTATGTATGTATGTATGTATGTATGTATGTATGTATGTATGTATGTGTATGTATTATGTATGTATATGTATATGTGTAGAACAACTGAAAAACATGGAGAACAACTGTGGAACAAATCAGTATCAATTTGTTAGGGTATGGTCATATTAGACCACAATCAGAGTTCTGAACCTTCCTTCTTGAAGGGGTTTTTTGTGTATCTTTTGAGTATTATTTTTTTGGTTATTTTTTGGAGTGGAGTTAATAAGGAATTTGTGGAGACAAAAATCTGGTACATAAACTATTGGAACTCTGTTTTCAAATTTTTGCATTTGCACAAAGAATAAAATTGAATACTGCCACTTGTTACTGGATTGTCCCATGGTTGTTAGGCTAGTTCCTCAGGTGTTATATGTTTCACTTTGCTATACAATCATTCACACGATGTAATTGTGACAGGAGTACTAGCTGCTTTCTTAAAAGCTTTATGCAGATTTTGATAAAGATTCTCGAGATCACTGCCCTTGAACTTCTTTGAAATCAACGGAAGAAATGGATTTTCCATTCAGTTGTCTCCTTTAAAAGTGACTGGAAAAGGCCTGGGCTTCCAAAAGGAAAATGCTATTGACAAAGGCTATCCTCTACAATACCATATCTTTTTGCATATCTTGTGAGCGTCTCTTGGTGGTCGTTATTCCATTCATGTGGATTGAATCCAGAAAGCTGGACCATAACCTCACACAATTGCGAAGAAAAGCACTTTGCACCTTGTTTAATAGGAGGTCCAAAAATGGGATATAGAGCTCTCACCCGAAAAACAACTGTGGTTAAATGCTGCATCAATCATAGTCTGTCCGTCTGACAATCTAAAAGGTAAGGCACCTTTTATTTTGGGCATCAAGGTCCTCAAGAATTCTGCAAGTGGTGGCGGTTGCTTTTTGTTTTTCAACAAACTCTCTAAACTTTTCCTGATTTCTCAATGCTTTAGGTTTACTGATGAGGGCCTGTATTGCATCTACTGCCATGACCATATCCATCTCTTCTGTAAGTAATCCAAGGCATATCTGGCAATCATAGAACATTCTTTCAAGATCACTAGCTTCAAAACAAACTTGAATGAATTTATTCTCTTCAGTAACCCCAAACATGCACTTTTGTTGCCTTTTAACTCTTGGGCAGTGGATATTATTGATTGCAATACATTTTGAGTTGCTGAAAGGTTATGAACTCTTCCTGTCCAACATGTGTCTGACACTGATCTAAGTGCTTTTCTTTCTTCATCAATCTCGTATCTCTTGAGGTATTTTTTGTACACCACCTCCTGCTTTATAAAGCCCTCCAGGTCCTTGTAGATGGTGCCAATGTTACTGAAAACATCCTCCACTTGTTGCAATGTTTCTGATGCTTTGGCAAGACAAGGTTACATTTGTGAGCAAAGCAGTGAAAATTCTAGCCCCTGCTTCTGTCAGCTTCTTCTGCAACCCGTTGTCTTTTCCTGATACGTTGCTTGTGCCATCAAATCCTTTCCCTACCATGTTCTTTAATGGAATTTCTTCAACTAACACATCAGAGAGATTCTTGCCTTTAGTTCTTGGTACATGCTTCAATGCAATTAAACACTCGTTTATTGTATTCTTGTCAATGCACCTAATGACAATGGACATCTATGCAATTTTTTGGCTTGTCACATCGTCACATTGTACAGAGTAAAATGTGTTCTTTTACGATGTCCTTTGTTGTTGTTGAAATGTTCTATCATTTCATTTTGAATGTCATGCCCAAGCCATGAGACATTTTCTGGGTGTTTGTAAAGTAAATTTTGCAAGGGCTTATGGTACTTAGCGAGTAATTTTATTTTTTCAAAAACTTGCCTTGATATTGAGAGGAAGATTATTTATTATATCCACAGTATGCTTCGTATGCTTCGTTTTGTAAAGCAAGTTGGCATACTATGTCAAAGATGACTTGAACTATTTGCTTGTTGGCCTCTTTTTCAAGATCTCTCTTTGATGCTTGGACAGCCTCTGCTTCTGACTGGTGAACGTTGATTGATGCTTGAGACTTTCGGAATATTGCCTTCTCTCTACTCAACTGATGCATTCTCGAGCTCATATGTTCTTTAAATCTTCCTGCTTTCCCAGTCGCTTTTCTCCAGTTCTAAATCCACCTTTCAGACAGGTATCCTCACTGTGGCCAACTAATAAAGAAGTAATTTACCATTAACGTATTGCTATAAAGGTGGGGATATCATATCTGCATAAGGATAAGTACATTACTTAATTGATACATTTGGTCAGAGATTCCATTATATAGATTATACATGCTGTGTTTGACCATTTCAAGCCATTTGGAATTCAGTTTCTTGAGACCTCATTGGTATCAATGTATGACACTTATTTTGTTTTATAATAAACCGACTATAAGAAACCAGCACTTGAAAATCGGAAAAGATTAACAAACACCATCGCTCAAGATCAAAAGAAACAGACTTAATTTTTTAAATTATATAGAAATGCAAATTGTTGTGATCGAAGATTGGTTTGTTATAAATGAAAATGAGTGTACATTCCAAAGTCTGTTTCAGCGTCAATATCCTTTATTTTCTGTTTATTATGTCTTTACAAATGGTGATTTAGGCCATTTCTTATGAGATGAATTCCAAGATTTTGCAGATATTTTCCATCAACAGCTCTAAAAAAGCATAAAGGTGTAATTTGGCCATGAACTACAGTTGAAACATAAAGTGATATATCTCAAAATTTGCTCACCATTTGTACCAAACAAGCGACAGTGAAAACAAAATGCAGTATCTGTTTCTAATGAGTATTCAATCCAATTGTGCTTTGAGTACCTTCCTTGAAACATTTCCTTGAAATGATATTAACAGCATTTTCATAGCAAGGATCTTGAGTGAATTTTGAAACCATTTTTCACAAGGACTATTTGTGAATAAGGAAACTGAGTGAAAGGCAAAAAAGGTCGCATTGATTAGGATGCTGAAAATGTGAATTGCTGTGCATGGGTTGCTTTCGGCATTCTTGTTTTTAGGTGAAGGTGAACACTCCTAACTCTCAAAAGTTACGTAAATGTATTTGATTAACAAGGTGACAATGGGTTTAAACTTAACGTAATGCAAGAGGAGATAAAGAAAAAAAATTAAGACAAGTGAATGAGAACCAGTACAATGATGAAGAAAGAATAATTTGTCAAAGATGGACCATCTTTTCTACGATCTGTTTGTTAGGCTTTCCAGGGTTTCCACCTACCGTAACATTTTTATGCTATTTTTTCACTAATCTGAATTAACATATTAAGTGGGGTAATTACCCCCATACACCCCCATGGCTCTGCCACTGGTCCAAATGCTTGTCACAGATTTGATGTCAGACACTCTTAAGTACAATGTGTACACAGTATTAAAATTGACAATATCATCAATTTAAATACAATGTTGCATGTTTTATTTTAAGTAAATGCCTTAAATGTTTATCTGTATAAATTTACAGTAAAATCCTTAATAACACTGTGTTTTGTTGTGAGCATTTTAAAGATTTCTGATTCCATATCACTGCTGTCTTCTGTCTACACCATTGACAGTATGTATTACACCTGCAGATATCCAAAGTGCAGGCATCTTTGCATTTCTTATATATAACATGATAATTATATATAATGTGCAATGCGTAAGCTGTGTTTGCATTTACTTGCTCTTCTACTGCATCTGTAGTATAACGTTACCTCCCGTTTTTTCTTTGTTGTTATTTTAAGGAGTAGAATTTGCCGCAGAACTTAGAGATTTTGTGAAAAAAGAACTTCGAAGGCTATACCCAGCTCTAGAAAGTGCTATTGGTGTTACTTTAATCGATGGCTTTAACAAGATTCTGAGTACATATGACGCTGCGGTAATAGCAGATATTTCAATATTCCTGATAAATGTGCTTTATAATAGAAAAGGGCTTTAGTTATTAACACTGTGAATGAGATTTTTTGTATTTCAAGAAGAATGCAGATAAGAACTTTAATTAAGTCAGGTGTCTTAGTAATTTACGTAGTCATAAAAAGGGACATTTTTAGAATTTTTGTCTTTGAGGTTCATATAAGAAATTAGTTGCATTAGTGTATCATTAGTAACCATTGCAGCATCTTATTCAAATGTTTTCTCCATTGTTTTTATATGTTTTAACTTGTATTTCATAAGCTGTTGCTGCTGTATGTCAGATAGTCATACCATATTTTCTCCTTTATTAGTTCTTTGTTTCTAAATTGTGTTTGAAAACTGGTCCCAAATTCTCATTTTAAATAGCAAAAACCTGATAGACAGTTATGCTGTCAACTAATAAATTAATCTTGTATTGAAGACGAGTGTTGAGTTGTAAAGTATAAAACGTATTTTAAAAATTCAGGTGAGATAACAGATATACGATGACAGAATATAGAATAGATTCAAGAAATTTTGTATTTCCATAGTAAATGGTATAGTTAATGGTATGCTCCCTATATTTGTCACGGGACAAACTGATAAACTAAAACAAACTGGCCTCCTCACTCTTTCTGTAAGTTTAAGAGAAATCACATCCTGGTTCACAAGGAAGAACTGACTATCACTCATTTTTTCTATTTAAAATGTTGTTAAGTTATTTACTAACTTTGATGAATATATCTGTGTTGACTGCTCACTTTAGAAAATCCACTTCATAGGTGGAGAACCATAACTTTAAGCTCTCATTGGCCCATATCTAACAATTGTCTGTCTTCAACTTGACAGATAAGCAACTATGTGGAGGAAAAATTTTCAGCAGATAATATTTCCATTATAAAAAGCACATTTGTAACAGGTGTTGAAAGAGAAGTATTGCATATCATGGATGCACAAACAAAAGAAAAACGGTCACTACCGTATGGTATGTGTGTTTGGGCAGCTGGAATTGCACCCAGGCCAGTTACGAAGAAGTTAATTAGTTCTATACCAGAACAGACTAATAGGTTTGTTTGTATTTTATGTTTTGTATGATTTTTCTTCAATCAAGCATAGTATACGTAAATTGTATACAAATGTATAGATATTTTGAATTGTTTGTTTTTTTGTGAGTAAAGAACAGTGCTGTAGATAATTATAAAATTGATTGCCACTTTTGAAAAAATCCTTAGAAATTTGATCAGACATGAGCATATCATTACCCATTGATTGCGCTATGTCTCTTGTTAATAACAAGGCTGTTATGATACTTAGGAAGTAACTTTTGAGAGCAATTGGCATGCAAATGACAAAATTTGCAGTCCTTAGCTAATAGCTTCCTTTGATCTTTCTTTGCAACCTTTATCTTCTATTTCTTATTTACTTATTCCAGTTTTGTTGCCCACTGTAGCCACACTATACTGTCCAATGTACAAGTACGATACTGTCCCTTCAAGAATAAATCAGATGGAAATGCTAGACTAGAATGTAATACTACACTAAAGTTGAAGTGATTGACTTTCTGATGGCATCTGCTGTGGAACTGGAGGAAACTTTGTTATATTCAGATAGAAAAGGTAGAAAAGGTGCAGATAACTAGTTTAGTCAGAGTTCAGTGAAAAGAAGATAGTTGAAAGATAGGGCTGGACAAGCAAATAGTGGTGACCTGGAAAATAATATTAATGCCAAACAGTCAAAAAAGTGAAGAAGGTCAAAAAGGGAGACTTAAGGCCTTAGCATTAAAGATCATATTGAGAAGCTGTATAAGCTTAAAAATAGTCAGTGGCATCAGTATGCAACCAGACTTCACCAAATTCGAAGTAACCCGTCTGGTGTGACACATAGGGAGAATGGAGAGCAGAAACCAGAAGTTCTGAATCGGAAATCAGGTCGGTATGCAAGCAAAAGCTTTTAAATATGGGTATAGAGCATTGTAAAATCACTGACGATCACCATAGACAAGATATGGACAAAAGGGAATTACCAGAAAAATGGTTATTATCAGAAATTGTCATTGGTCCAACGGAAATGAGAAGACAAGAATGTGTGAAGCACAGTTCGATCATTTGAACCAGTCAGGGATGGAAAGTGCACCTGGAAATTTTGAGAATAATAATGCAGAGGTAGCAGAAAATGACTTGGGGTTTGTACTTCAGAAAGAAACTGCAGAATCCTTCATGACAGTACGAAGTAACATTGAGAAAAACACTATGGGTCCTGTTTATCGACTACAGAAAAGCCTTTTGGCTGTTGTGAAACTTGTACAGGTGTGCCCAAGGGACTATACAAGTAGTGAAGAATACAAAGAAATGTTCCTGTTTAGAAAGGGACTAGACAGGGATATTAAATGAAGGGAAAGGAAAAAATACAGTTATCAGAAAAGTTGTCAGCCTACTAATGCAAGTGAAAATGGGGGAACCACCAACAAGAAACTATAGCTAATGAAGAAGAAGATAGACCTGAAGCAATAATGTGAAGGAATGAGCAGGGGGAATGAATAGGGAGGTAGAGGAGCACAGAACAGACGAGGACTATGTGTAATAAAGGAAAAGAAAGAAGGTCAGGGTTCTGGGTATGCTTTAGGGCAATAGAAAACTGAAGGATCTTTCGTTTTCTTCTTCAATTGACCTGCGTAGCAGGTTCTTTAGTTATAGCAATCTTGCTTTGGCCCTCCTCTTGAGCAGAGTTTCCTCTCGTCATCGCCTTCAATATCGTACTTCTCGGTCTACTTCCCCCTTTTTTCCTTCAAACCGTCCTTCAATAAATGTCTTCAGGAGACTTAGATGCCTGAAGTTATGCGTTGTCCACTTCTTTTTAGCCGGAATTTTCACCTCTGCTAGATTGCAAAACATAAATCACTGTTTTGTTGGTTTTGTAAGCACCAGTTTCATGACGTCAAATAAACTATTGAAACTTTTGCTTGTATGCAATATGCTATTTTCATTCCACGATGTGACATCTGGCCTCACTGTTACATTAGATGCTCCTGTAAATGTCATTGTTTGCAGTAGCAAACCTTTTGTGCACCTAATAATAATAATAATAATAATAATAATAATAATAATAATACAGTAATGTAATAATATAATTATAATAATAAATTGAATTTTTATACAGGATAACATATCAGTGCAAAAAAGCACTGTTATCGCTAGAGTCCTGTGGGATTTAATGGCTCTGAAACATTGAAAAACTCAAAAACTATACCTTTTTGCTTTTAAGCAGTAATAAATTTTCTAATATAAAATCTATGATATGATTAGGTTGTGCATAATTTTGAACAGAGGAAGACAATCATTTTGTTCTCTAGCTACCAACAAAGGTGGTAATGAGAGGAAGGGAGTGTAAGCTCTGAAGCTACAAAACTGGCAATATCTGAAATTTTGACGGACAAATACCTCTTACCTCTTAGATGTTTGTGAAATCTGCCTCACCTTACTACATTTGACAGCCACTTCATGTTAGCAGTAACGTAACTCTGGTAAGTTGAATAGACTCGCCCATCCCCCCAGCCCCATTGTGTAATAATTGCATGTGTAACCAGTTGGATGAAATGTCAGTCAAATGTTAAGTGATTAGCTTATTGCTGGACGTTCTTCCTCTTTTTTAATTTTTAGTCCAGTACTGAAATGAAGGTCCTAAATGAAACATTATTCACACTTTGTGATTATAATCTGCTGCAATACTAGAAGCGCAAGTACCACTCTAAGCCCCCATTATTTTGAATGCATCCTACATTGACTGCAGTTTGGTTGGGCTTTACTAGTGAGAATGATTAATTTAAGACAGAAGTAGTATTGATCAGAGAAACATTCAAATGATATCATTACACATTTTTTGTATTTCACAGGTAAGACTAGTTTGCCAGGTAGATTGTGGCATTTAATTTGAAGCAAAAGATTATACAGATAGTTACTCGTCTGAGGTTTAGAAGCCGAAATGAATGGAGAGCCGTGGATGGACATGTATTAAGTATTTTTTGCGTTGACTTATGCTTGCTTTGACATCATTGTAGCTTAGTTCTATAATTCCTTTTCTGTAGAAATGCACTTGTTACTGACGCCTTCCTCCAAGTAAAAAACGCACCTGGAGTATTTGCAATAGGGGATTGCAGTACGATTGAAGCCAAAAAGATGATTGATGATGTTGAAAAACTTTTTGCAGCTGCAGACGTTCAGAACAACGGTGCATTAAGTCTACAGGAATTTTCTGGTAAGAAAATGCTCGTTGTCATGAGGAAGGTTAACATTGTTACCATTGCATACTGTGGAAATTTATAACATTGTTACCATTGCATACTGTTTTGTATAGTTTTCCAACTACTATATTGTGTCACATGGTGTTGAGTGATCTTGCAAGTTGACAAATGCATGTCTTTTGGAATGGGTAGAGGAATTACACAATCTCCACAAGTTTTGCCAAAGCTTTACATTAGTGGAATTTAGTTTCAGGTGTTTAAATAAATGATAATTTTCATTATTTTGGTCATTTCTTAAATTTCCAAATGGATTATTCCAAACACAAAGAATCTTAATTAATACATGTGATAGAATGTTAGACAAAACTGATTCTGTTCCTCTTCACTTCAAAAGCAAATTTTTTTTGCATCAAAGATATTTGTTGTATAAGCTAACATGGCACTTGACAATCTGTGATCTAAATATTACTTGGGTCAAGAATGCACTTGATTCTGAATGTTATTACTTTATCAGATGATGGCTTGAGATTCCTGCTTCCGGAAATCGTGATATTGTCATGTTTAGTAAAAAACAAGTTTGGATTAAGTGTGATTGATGAATTCTCAAGGTGCTGTTGATTGTAACATAAAATTTGTATTTAATGACACTAGACAGAAAAGTATAATGTATTATGCTTGTAAAAGTAGAAAATCAATCATGAAAGACGCCCAGAATCAAAAGGAGAATCATGTAACAAACAATCTAACTGCACAAAGCTTTATTATTAAAGCCTTAATGAAGGAGTGTTTTTCGGTGTCATTTAAAAAACCTGGAACAACTTTGGAAGAAGGTTGACAGTAGCCTTGCTTTTGCTTGTTTAAATCCTCAAACATTACAGCATTCTGTTTCTGGTTGTTCAGTACATCTTAGGGAGGGTAGATACAGCTGGCATCAATAGCTAAGTTCATTCAGTCTTCAAGTCAAGGTCTTTCTGCCCTCTGTGACGTTGATGGTTTTCGATCTCCAACACTGATTTCTGGTCATGAGCTAAGACCAGACATTATCATCAAAAAGGAAAACCTTCATCGCAAATCAAGGAAATATTCAAAATTATGTGAAGATTTGAATTAGGATTACAAAGTTAACTTTATCAGCCTTAGTATAAGTGCAGTTGGAGGAAATGTGTAGTGAAAGTAGATTGCTTTTGTTAATGTTGAAAAGGTTACAAGTTGAAAATATTTGATAACAAAAATGATTGGATGTATTCTTAAGATCTCATACTATATATTCTGTAGACGTGATAAGGAATGGACTAATCCTGAACTTTAACTTGGTAATGATTGTACTGTAAGTCTGTCTCCTTAAAGGAATCCACACAATATCAGTATCCACCTACTTGTCACCTTTTCACTCCCATTCCGAATTTCTAATCTTGTTTTCCGTTTACTCGTCAATTCCACAATCAATCTGATAACATTTCTTGGCATTCCGATCCAGTCATAAACACGAATCATCCAGTGGTGGTGTACTTTGTCATCCGCTTTGTTGTAATCGTAAAACCCTACTGCAAGATTGAGATGATGTTGTTTAACTTCCTCCATAATACATCTATCGATTATTAGTTGGTCCACCGTCCACCATATTTTTCAGGAACATAGATCATTCTCTGAGCCCTGGCATCCTTTTGCTTTCATCCAATTATTGTTAATTATTATGAATTATTTTTATTATTATTATTTTATGTTATTTTCCCTTTGTGGTCTGGTTGATCTTATTGCCGTTTTACTCTTGCTAGACGAGTCATAACTAACAACCAAGGTCTAACAGGAGGATTTCATCCTTATTTACA
>JANTCA010003216.1:0-10908 GCA_024741275.1 Chironex yamaguchii | reverse complement strand
TATATTATATATCTATATATATCTAGCTATATATCTATATATATATCTAGCTGTATATCTATATATATCTCTCTCTATATATATGCTTAGAGGTACTAGAAATTACGCAGCATACTTGCCAAACAATTTTTAAAATGGCAAGTAAAATAAGATATGAAAATAACTTATCAAGATCGTGAAATGCGTTATCCTAATAATGTCATACTTTGTATTCAGATTTTCAAGACAAAAAAGTGATCATTGTGTTCTGTTTCATATTGTAATACACAGACAGTTCTTATACTACAAAAACAGTCAATTTTTGGCAATTTATCCAAAGAAGGTCTGCCCACTTGTGAAGAATATACACTGTTCAGCTTTACTTGAGAACATTTTCATATTCTAAAATAGGTGTTGGATTATCTAGTAATCTCCGATCAAATCTACTTCTTCTTAACGTAATATATTAAAACAAAGAAGCAAATAGCTAGTTATTTCAAAATAAGGAACGTTTTTGGAATTTTTATATAATTACAGATGAAACCCTTATCTCAATCGAGTTCAAAAAAACCCTGCAGGAATCCACCCCATCCCACCTACTTTCTTTCACTTCACTAAATACATGACCAAATGCTTGGCAATAGGGTGTGACAGTCTTAGAATGTGAACCATTACGTTTGAAACAACCATTTTATGTTCTTAAAGCAATTATCTTTGGCCTACTTGATTTCAAAACCCAATTAAATGTAGCTTGATCAAGCTTCAAGATGTACTCATTTAAACAGACTCTAATTGTTCAAAACTGGCTTCACAGTACTTATTACGCAAACAATAAATTTGCACCACAACAAAATCGAGTGGAGTGAACACACGTCGCAAGTAAGGTGTAAGACACAGTTACGCAACGAATTGTACCGGGTGCACCTTGCGTCAAATTTAAAAATAACATGAAATAGTGGAACAGTTTACTACATAAAATATTTGAATTTTATTTGAGCTCTGTATTCAGAGTTGTCAATACAAGGAATCAGCCCTTAAGTTACTTAGTAATCGCAAATTATTATCAGTAAACGAGGTAGCTTGAAAAGTTTTCGTTCAATTCCGTTTTTTATGCCTCAAAAATCTTTTGCAATTACCAATTCAAAGCACAAAAATGGCTTGACATGATATGCAGACCTACAAAAATATTCCGATTTTCTACATAAACAAAATGCAGAATTCATACCAGTAAACAAGTAAATTGATCAATAATAATGGTTTAAAAATTATAAAAAAATGACCCAATGACTCCCACAGTTTCGAAGTGACTTTAGTTACCAATGAAAACTGCTTATTACTAAGTAACGTGCACTTAACGGAACGTACAATGAATAATTTCCAGTTTAAGCGCGTATATGGACCAGCCGACTTCACCAGACAGCCCACCAAAATGTTTAGCAGATGCAGACGTGATAGTTGCTATTGCAACAAGAAAACATTTTCAAGCGTACCCTCAAAATCCGACCTAGCAATCAATTTTGAAAAATAGTTAATTGGTCAAGACCTTTGGACTATGCAGGATGGGCCGCGTACTTCAACATTACATTACGTCCGTTCCGACGTCTCCAAAATATTAAGCCACTCTGCTTACCCCCGAATTCTGCGCGTCATGGGCGTTTGCTTTGCCCTACTAACCGGCATTTCTCACACGGGCTGCAACATAAGTCACTGACAAGGTGCTAGTCCCATCAAAGTGAGAGTGGTGGTACCTCCCCGGGCGGCAGCATTAGAGGGATTCCAGCCCGCGACCAGTTGGTGAGGACGCGAGAGTGGTCTCCCATTGCTACCTACCACCTATGAATGGGCAAGCGAGGAGCCAACTGCAAATATAATAGAATTGAATGACAAAAAATAACAGTATTTCCTGAGCAACGAGGGTAAGCAAAAAAAAAGAGATTTTATTGGTAAAAATTCAGGTTGCACACTTCTTTAAAGCATCAAAAAATGACGTGAAAATGAAATGGAACAGAAGTACGCTATCCAACCGAATAAGTTAAAAAGTGTCGTTCTAATTGACACCAGAGTGTTAAAGAAAAAAAGGTAATTCGTCAAGGAAAAATTAATCCATTTTTTCATGGTTATAAAGATCAATCTCCATCATATCTGTGGGGTGGCCTTATCAAAGCAATACTAGTTGAGCCCCGCAAACAAAATGCAACGTGGTTCCTAAAAGACCTGGCTATCGCAAGCCAAATAAAATAAGTGTGACCAAAATAACATATTACAATTTATGAACCTTTCGCTGATTTGATGAATGCCCTGTTTGGAAAGCATGCAAGCATTTACAACCTATCTTCTACAACGAAGCGTGAAAAAAAACCCACAAAAAGAAAAGACTACATTTACATTTTCCAATTTTTATTCCACTTTTCAACGAATACAATAAAATTAGTGACATCCCTTTCTGTCCAAGAGCCCATTTTCCACTTGTCCTCTGGCAAGATTGAACAAAATGCATCGACAACCTAACACGACTGAAAAATACCCATCCTAAAAAAGAAGCGTGCTCATGCCACCCATTTCACTTTGTTCCTTGACGAATATCTCAAAATATTGATAGATAATTGTAACAGCCAATAGGATACCAGTACCAGACCCAATAGCACCTTAAATGGAAATAAACAAAAAATGTTAATGGCACGTGGGACGAACAAGAAAAAAGTGGGACGAACAAGAAAAAAAAGAGACCATTTTGATCAAGTTTTAATTTCACTTTATACAAGTAAGAAGCAGCAACCCACTGAATTAGGGAAACATGACCTGTATTGCAAAGACTTGTATAGATTCTATAAATTACAAGTGTGGCTTTTGGGAATACTGATTAACAGCTACAATGAAGATGGAAACCGTAAATTAATCAAACTAACGATTGCAAGAAAGTTGTCTTTCCATCAAATTCGTGAAAACGAGAAAGACAACTGGCCTACCAACACTGATCACCACAAAGAAACTTTTCCATTAAAGCAATGAGCAGGAAAAACACAATTGCCATAAACATAAGTGTAGACACCTACCCATAAAATCTGCCAATACAGACAATGCACCAATACATAACCCACCAAATGCAGCTGCCGTTGGAATGTACCTGAATGCAAAAGACACCATTACAGTATGAGGATGCACAGATCACGAGGCATGACTACAATTATTCAAAAATATGCTAGCTTACATAAGAAAGGCAACAAGTTTATCATTAACTTATCAACTGATGCATTTGGATAACCATTATTATCTATTGCACGGACGCATTCCTGATTAAGGGGGGCCTGGGGAGACGATGTGGGCCCTTCACCAGCAGTTTTCAACATTTAAAAAGGCATGAAATTAGAAAGTTTAACTCTGACTAAACCCAACAAAGAAGAATGCTTGCATGTTTCAACGATGCTCTCAATCTGACTGCTAGATCAGACGATCATTATGATCAATAAAATTAGTATTGCACAAATTATACAAATAATAAGCTTTAAAAGTGCTTTTATAATATATCTAATTTTATAATACATATTACATTACGTCAGTTATACATAATCAAATGGACCAAAGCTGACAAAAATGATGACAATAGATTACATTATAAAATACTATTTAATAAATTACATATTATAATATATAGTGGATACCAGGGTATATAGGGGAAAGAAGGCAACATGTACACAATCGTAGCGAATTTTCCCCCCTTTACTATACAACAAGACCACAAACAATCAATAATAGAAAGATCACTCATATTGATAAAGAGTACATAATATATGGATCATGGAAAGGTTACAACAAGCGAAATTAGTAAAAAGTAAGTGCAATGACGCATATCCTACCTGTTTAATTCATGGATCATTGACTTTTCTCTATGACCACGCATAACCATTTGTTGCTCTTTCAGCTGCTTAGCAACCTATTCAAATAATATAATAGCACGGTAATTAACGCAAAGGATGCTGAATTTTCTGTCTCATTACTTATTGTTATACCTAACCATTACAAAACATAAGCACATGATGCATGCATCTACTAGTACTAAAAATCAAGCTGTATCAAGTTAAAAAGAAAACTTAAAAAGTACAATAAGCTAATCAGAATATTAATAACCAATCTATTCAATAAACATGGAAACATCACAGCCATAACCCACTTCTCTGCACTCTTCTACACTAACATATCCATATCAAAAACTATCAAAAGAGGCCTTGTAATTAGGTTATTATCAACTCCAGAATGCCTACAGAAAATGACCTGATCTAACCACTACTGACACACATCTAAAATGAAAAAGGAGCCTGGGTGTTCAAAAAATCTTCCTTAATATGAATTTTGTAATTTACTGCCTTCAATGCCTGCTTTTTTTCAATGCCAATCAACATGTCAAACTTGTCAGTTACAACATCTGATGAATCATTATTTCTAAACTTATTTATATCAACTGTAGAGAACCAATGAATTAAACCCAACAGCATTATTAGATATACTTGAACGAGTGACTAGGTACGCACAATTAAAGCATGACTAGGTCAAATTGAAGACTAAAGCCAACAGGCAACAAGATCACACTTTTGACAAGAATTACTTACATCCTTAGCTGATGATCCAGAGACATCAATCCATGTCTTTGAAAAGAAGGCACACGAACCAAGCATGAACACAATGTACAACAGAGCATGCACAGGATCTGTGGCGATTTGGCTCAGTGTTTCAGGCGGTGATAAGTAATAACAAATACCACCTGTTGGGTACGATCTGGCAACACCACCACCATCCTACAATGAGAGAAATGCCCTTTCAGTCACCGGTCCATGGCATTGAACTATCTAAAGATAGACTAATATCTTGAGTAAAAATAAACTAATATCTTGAAGAAAAATAAACTAATATCTTGAATCAAAATAAACTAATATCTTGAATAAAAATAAACTAATATCTTGAATAAAAATACTCATCAGACAAAAATCAAACAGTAAGGGAGAAATGCTATTAATGCATTTTGACATATCAATTAAATAAGTTCTTTAAAAGACAAAAGTGAAAGAAGTTAAAACCTAAGAAAAAAATTAACAACTTACCTCCCATGTTCCAAGAATGTTGACAAAAAAATTGCCAGCAAATTTTGCTGAAAGCATTTGAGAAATTACATAGATATTTGACACTAGGGCACTCTGTAGTATAATGGGAATGTTGGATGTGTAAAAGAGCTTGATTGGGTAAGAACTGTATTGGCCACGATAACGTGCCGACTTGATAGGAAGATCAACACGGAATCCCTAGGAAAAAATACATTACTATAATTAGCACAACCACAGGCAATCTAATAAAACACAATATTATAATAGATAAGATTATATAAGGCAATATTGTAAAAAGTGATGCTATAAAAGGTAACATTATAAAAAGGCAATATCATAAATGGCAGTATTATAGGGCATGGTATTATGAGTAACATTATGAGAGGTAATATGAAAGGCAGTAAAATATAGTTCAAACATTGATACAACGAATATCATAGTAATGCATCACTGGCATCTTTAAATAATATTAATCTCCTGCACAAAATTTCAAATGAAACATTTTCAAGCACAAGTGCATTATTTTTGATCTACTGTTGTAAACACAGTTTGATTGAATCAAAAACAATAGATAAAACCAAACTAAATCCCATGCCTAGTACTATCTTGCTTGGAATAGTGCAATTTTTTTAAGTTACATAAAGAACCTGACAATCATGCAACATACACAGTATCTAGTCATAAATTGTGGGATTTTAAATGCACCTCTATCTCACTTTAAGCAGTGTAAGATACTCTTGCTAACCTATCTTAAGTCACGCATGATGGTAACAAAGAAAATGTCCTAGTTCATGCACCTAAGGGTCTGAAGTGAATGGGAAAATTCATACGCCTCATAACCTTACCATTGCACATTTTGATAGCAAACACTACCCCCTTTCTCATACACATTAGGGTCTAAAGAGAATATTGAAACTCCTATGGCTCCTAAAACTGTATAAATTTGCACACCTCAAAATGCTCATTACTTTTACAGGAACTAACAAACCTGGCAAAGTAGAATGAACAAGTATCAAGCAAATACTGAACATACCTGGAAGTATATGACAATGGCAAACACAAAGATTGTTGCCAAGAGATTCATTAAGTTTGGTAGATTTTGACGGTAGAATGCCTCCCTTAACCCACGTACTTTATCTGTGCGCGTAGCCAACAAGTGAAATAATGCTATGACAGCTCCTTCAAACTCAGTACCTATAAAGTACAAAGCAAAAATGTGTTTCACTTCACATTCACAGCCATATCAAAAAGACAGCAACACACATTGGTTTATGGAATAACTTAAGTTGTTTGGCCGCAGTACTTTAAGTTGATTGCCCAAAAATGGTATGATACTGTTCAATGCATTTGGTAGACACCATCTGGGTTGTTGCAAAGTATACCAGAGGGAACATAAAGGAAGTGGTATTAAATTGCATGGAAATAGAAACCCAGTGGTCTCACGAAATATAACGATATATTTCTTAACAAAAAGGTATTTGAATATTGTTACTACCACTACACTTGTTTGCATTTTTTCTAGTTTAAATCCAGGCCTGTGGATGAAGTCTCCTCAACAGAAGCTTGTTTTAACTTTCATGGGCTTAACTATGGAAAGTGTTACAGAATGTGCTATTTAGTATCTTTTAAGAACGACCAGCAATACCCTTGGCATCAAAATCATAAAACAACAACTTACCTCGACCAGTGTTTACGGTAGCAGGACTAAACGCCTTCCAAACAATTGTCTCACAGATGTTAGTTGCAATGAAAAGCGAAATTCTGTGAGAAAAAATAAACTTGTCAAGGACTGAATACATATCTTGTCATTCATTAACAGATTCCGTTTTTAAATTAACCACAAAATCAGTTAATTAAACAGTCAGAATGACTAGTACAGCTGCCAAGAACTCAAGTAACAGCATGTCTAGCAGAAAATAACAGTATCTTACATGAGCCACAGACGGTGTAACCTGGTATAGTATTTACAATTCTTAAAAAGTTTGTGATATTAAATTGTGATTGATAATGAGTCAAAAGAAGTGAATGTTTCATTGAAAGGGTTGTATATTATCCAAGTTGACCTTGCAAACATCATTCGAAATAAGTATCTTTAAAATGTACAAGAATTTTGAAAGTAGCAAGTAATTGATGTTTACTTTGATTAATGTAACCCTCGCATTGAGTGAATCAATCATATAAAGGTACTAAATAAGCCACGCGTCTGACTATCTGCGTGATATTGCGAATGCTTCAAGCAACGTTCGATGATAACTATATACATTGCTAGACATTTGCTGAACAGAAACAAAGGCTGTCTTCAGTACAATATATCATATGTAACTTCATTGCCATTTTGAATAACCAAATAACCACCAGGTTGAAGTCATGTAGCAGAAGGAAAACTAAATAGTATATGTCAATATATATCAATATATTGATAATATATAAAGTGTATATATAAGCAAAGGAAAATGTTATGTTACTGACTATATACTGGCTGCATTACAAAACTGCATTACATATTTGCAAACTCACTTCTTAATCACTAAAGTAAAGCTTGTACTATTTCTTGGAAAATCAAATCAACGTTGTATTTTTCAGCTTAACACTTGGTACAAAAATCTGCAACTTGTGATTGATTAACTGACGGATGACTTCACCATGTTCAACAGAACCATATTACAATAATGGCGAACCAAAGACGTTTGCATTGCCTTCAGCATGTGTAACCATCTATCATAATACACTAATACACTAGTTCCAATACAAGCACATCCACAACACATAACTGGTCTACAAGATGGTATGGTCACATACCCTGATCCCAATCCGTATCCTTTCTGCAGCAACTCATCCAACAGCAAGACAATCAAACCAGCACAAAACAACTAGCAGAAAAATGAAAAAAACCCCTGTTCTTAACATTATAAAAAATACTAAGAATTGCAAACATCAGAGTGCACTGAATAACCATTGATAAATTTTGATTGTAAGCATAAGGAAATGTTCAACTGACTGATTAAATGAGCGACTGATTAAATGAGCGATTGATTAAATGAGCGACTGACTAAATGACTCACTGACTGACTGAGGGAATGGATGATAGGTTGTGATTCCACTATTGCCTGGCTTCAAGTCAAGAACAAGAAAACAGGAGGGCTGGGAGAAAAACAGAAGATTCTATCCCATCAAATCATAAGTATGAAAGTGGTCCTTGCACACATACTCTGATCTTGTAATAAATACAGGTTATGGGAAGGAGCCTCACAAATCATCATCACACTATCTACAATTCTACGCACATAAGGAACTGTCAAGAAAACTCAAGCCACCTAATGACAACAATAACAAATGACTGAGTTAATAAATAGGTTAAGTGAGTTTAGTTAACCGAACAAATTCAAATCTTATTTTGCAAGTCTATGTACCTTTTCAAATTTAATGCCTTGGTAAAGTCCCTATCATGAGATATTACCACAGTTTATGCTCAACATTTGAACAACTCTTGCAATCTAGAGCTATCCTGGTTACATACTGGAATCAAAGCAAAGTTCCAGATCTCATTTCAAGTTCCTCATACTTTGATTACCACTTTTCATCTGGACCTAATAACTGCTGCATAGTACTCTGTATGCCTCAGGCCTAAATAGATTCACATCTGGTTTTCTTAGCTAAAGTTTTATATACAAACAAATTGTGGGTTTGTACTTCTGATTAATTTTCATAACCATTGCAATCATCTGATTCTATGTTGACTACTTTCTTCTTTCATCCCACTGACAATTATCATTATATTATCTTACCATTATATTATTGGACATACCTGTATAATAATCAGAAGGCATACACCAGCACCAAGCTCTGAGGGATCACCATACATTCCAGTCATTACATAAACAATTGACTGACCAACAGTAATGATCATACCAAACACTACAAAGTAAACAAGAAGACGATTACTCAAAAAGAAGACAATTACTCAAAAACTAAGATATTTAAATCAACAATAAAAAACAAACAATGAGAGACAGTGCAGTATGTCTAAAAAAATTATATAGACTGGTAATTATTGCAATAGTAATACAGTTTGTGAAATAGTGCTCACATAAAACCAACGCTGAGCTGTATGGTGACCTGTCACATGTGGGAAACAAAACAGCAGCAAGAAGAATGCAGCTGGTCACTGCTACTGTCATCCAGACATGAGCACCCACAAACTTGTACTGTGGTAACCAACCGGCAGTCACCGGACCAGAGAAAGACCATTCCAAAGTTACGTTGATGTACTGAGATGAGATGCTGGTGGAGTCAAGTCAGAGGAGCTGGGAACATTGATGGTCAACAGAGCAGTTTGGAAAAATAATGTGGACAGTCGCCTTAAGGCGACCGACTGATTGATTGAATACAGTTTATGGCAGAGCTCTAACCGCTTAAAATAAAGCCCTTGTATTAATTGCAAGGCAAGGATGCATCAAATGATGACATTTGATAACATTATGATCATCCCATGTCAACCATACCTGGCTTATTAGCACAATTTTCACTCTATAACAATATAATGACATGGGTTAATGTGTAACATCAGTCTGAGAAACAGAAAATTTTCAGATGAACTTGAATGCAGGTCAGTTATTCATAGTATCGAAGATTTTTTCAGGACGTATGTTGGTTGGGTTGTATGGAGAGCATGGAACTAGGTAAGAGGCATCAAGGACAGATCTGCTGAAAGGGAATTCAAGTTGTGTCAAGTCTAGATCAGATTACACCTTACTATGACAATTATTATTATATATAAAGCAAACTACATGAGCCAACAATCTCCTATGTATATTAAAAATTATATAGGTTCTTCAAAAAATAAACATCTCATATTAACGTTTTGAATAATTCTTCTTCAGATTTGAATATCTATATATAGATATAACATTTATATAACTTGCATATGTTAGCATAGTAAATGGATGTTAAACTGAGAAAAAGGGAAAGAAAAGAAAAAACATGAAAGAAGGAAAGAACAACACTGCCTCTGTTTCAGACTGATTAATATTGCAAAACTGCATGTCCTTACACTTCTGAGCTCCATTGAACAATGCTCGGTCTCTTGGTGTGTCACCTACTTCAATAATCTTTGCACCAGCCAACAGCTAAAAATAAATAAGTATCACGATAAAATATTAGTGAATGATAATATACCTATGTGTACACATACATACATGCCTACATAAACATATATTATTACCCTAGACAAAAACACCCACCAATTGTTTACAAAACCTAACACCATTCTAAAATATGTCCACCAACAGAGTAAACACCCTTCAGTTACTACAACGAGATACCTTAATGTATTAACAAATGAATCTCATCCCTTTCATCCAACAGAACATGCCCACTAAACAGATACTGCCTAATGACATCTGTCACATGCAAAGACAACATTACTACCGAAACATACATCATTCGTCTTGGCAGGTACTTTAAAGACCAAAACATTTGCGTACATAGATAAACATATATACATATACATATACGAAGGTTTGAGTGTTGGCTTTTGAGTCTGAGGGTTACCAGTTCCAGCCTGGTCGGTTCCCACTTAGTGCAGCTATTGTGGTAATGCTCCACTATTGACAAATATATGAAAAGCACTGTGTCTGTTGAGATAGTACATATATATATGATATATACATATATACATAAGTAACTGATGAAGACTAATGTCGGAACGTTTTAATTGAAGTGTATTTTTTGAGTAAAAATAAATCTTTATACAGTTAGTGTGATTGGGCTTATGAGTATTGTTTATATACATATATATACACACATACATATTAATATATACATAAACATGTACATG
>JANTCA010003215.1:0-10908 GCA_024741275.1 Chironex yamaguchii | reverse complement strand
GCTATGTAGATTCCGACTGGGGTGGCAGCTCGGATCGTAAGTCAAAGTCAGGGTATCTGTTTCAAGTTTGCGGAGGCATAGTATCATGGTCTAGTAGGCGTCAGTCAACTACAGCTCTCTCATCAACAGAAGCAGAGTATGTAGCTGCTGCTAGCGCAGCACAGGAGGCTGTTTGGTTGCGAGCTTTACTTAATGTCTTAGAGTATTTTTACTCTTAAGTTACTGAGAATTAAACAAAGATCATCCTTTACATCCCACGCGTTACGAATACGTAATCAATCAAAGAACACCGTATATATAGTGTAGTTACAGCCTGGAGGTGGACCTGAAGATACTTAATGCTTCATTACCTTTGATAGTATTTTTAAAACAGTACATACCTTGTTGTATTTGTCAAGGAACGATTTTCCTGTGCCCATCGATTTAACTTTTGATGCAGAAGCCCAAGTCAGCAATTTTTTTCCATGATCCCTTGACTCTTTTGTTTTTCCTTCTCGTTCGCGTTTTCAGCATCCTTTAAATTCTGCAAATCTTACTCTTGCTACAATTAATCCGTAACAAATCTTTTGGTCTTGCATGTGGAACTTGAATCGCAAAAGTAAAAACGACAGTTACCAATTATTTGTTCAATGTCATTGAATGACATCAAATTGTTGCACTGACGGCCACGGTCGTTATGTCACAAACCATTTGAAAACATAGCAACTGTTGCTATGTGGTTCAAACAAACTTGAGCGCACGTACTGTGTTGTTTCGACCAGGGTCGATGTGCTAGGAGCTACGTCCACAGTCCCTGGGCTGTCAAGTCCTCTACCCTACAAAAATGGGAAAGAATTACACAAATACTAATATATTTCTTTGTAAAGCAATAAACATTTTCTGAAAATGCCATTCTCTGCCCACTGAAATCACGTGATATGTTTTTTCGTTTTTATCACACTGCCCTCCAAACGGTATACATCAATTTGTCACATATAAAAGTCTGTATGAAAAAGAATGGATTACCAAAGTTAATGGGTTTGACAGCTTAAGCAAAAATCCGGGAATCTGTCACATTTACCAAATTTATGTGTTGAGGTGAGAGTTGTGGACAGCGTGAAACAGAAAACGTGATAACTAAGGACACAACAGGTCGCAGGGGCATTTACGAATTGAGATTACTTGATAATTTGAATCAAATACTTTGTAACAGGTATAACCCCAACTACGTTAGGAATGATTACATCAGAAGCGACAGTAATTTCATGCTTTTCTCGTAATAAAATGAAATCATTGTAAATACTGTAAACTTTTCAAGAACCTTTCTTAAAGTTTTGTATCTAGAATTAGCCAATATTTTATATATAAAGGCTTGAGTTTTTTTAAAATTGAGTAAGTGCAGAAAAGGGACACTTACAAGGTAACCAGAGAGACCAGAGAGGAAAGTCAACCTTTAAGACTGTCATACTACAGCGTCATTGTAAGTTAATTTTAAACTTATTAAAATAGTATCTAGTACTGTTTGTGACTAATTTTGGCGGTGCAATTTTTGATTCCCAACAAATTTACTATAAAGATAAATTTTGTAAGAAATGAAAAGTGGGAGAAGTTTGAAAGTGCCCCGCTCACAAACAAACATCTTGGAAAAATGACTGGATAGGACATTTCCCTCCAAACAATAGGCTGGCTAATGTCTGTAGAATTTTAGGTTCATTTCCGGTTTATATTTACGGAAAGTCATCAATTAATGTGACTTCAAATACTTGCACCACATCACCTAAGAAAAGCTCAGATGAACATACTAATTAAAACTGAAGTGTTGCTGGACTTAATCTATCAAATGCGCTGTGAATCAGTTCATATATTCCCGGGAGGGAAATTTCTGAGCCTGCAGAGAGGTTTATTTTGTTCAAAGTGGTCAACTTTCCTATCCAGTCTCTTTCCATGGCATTTAATGCAAGCAAGATCAGAAATCAAGAAAATTAAGTGAGTTAGTTTTAGTTTTAATTTAACTCTAACGTATTCAATTCAAATCAATTGGTCGCCTTGAGGCGAGTGACCACATGATTTTTGCAAACTGCTCTGTTGACCATCAATGTTCCCAGCTCCACCAGCATCCCGTCTCAATATATCAACATAACTTTGGCCTGGTCTTCCTCTAGTCCGGTGAGCATGGGTTGGTTGTCACAGTACAAGTTTGTGGGCATTCATTTTCCGGGTGACGGTAGCAGTGACCAGCAAGCTGCATTTAAAATATTGATTTACATTAACATGAATAAAGCTAATAGTCTCTGAGAATGTCCATTCAGTCTCTTGACAATACAAGGAAAACTCAAGTGGCACAGCTAGGTCCTCATCAAACAGCAACATCAGGAAGTTGCAAAAAGCGCAAATTTAACGCAACTTTTAAATTTGAAAAGAAACCTTGGCTTACCATAAGTGAAAGTAAAAGGTCAACATTCTGCTTATATTTTTTTTGTTTGGTCCAGAAGAAAGTTGGTCAAACAGGGGACTGACAGATCTGAATCATCTTTCAGAGCAGATTTCAAGAAATGAATCATCGCCAACCCACACCATTAACCAGCTACGGCAGCAAACATTTGGTAGATTGAATGTTATTGTATCACTGAATGAAGGTTATTGAGCATCTGTCCAACGGCATAACCAGGAAGTTGTCCAAAATTGCCATGTTTTGAACGAAATTGTTAATTGTGTAAAGTTTTGTGGATCTCATGAGCTCCCCCTATGTGGGCATGATGAAAGTGCCAATCCATTATTGAAACCTGCTGCATTCCTTGGGCTTGTTGGGTTGGTTTCACGCTTAGATAGCCAACTGCCTGATCACCTTCAGCATGCTACAATGTTTAAAGCAACAAGTCATGAAATACAAAACAAACTCCTAGATTGTATGTTTACTAAGAACAAATAAAAAAGAAGTTTAGGAAGCCATGTTTGTCTACATTCAAGCTGACAATACAACTGTAAGTTGCACAACACAATTGGTACTCATTTTTTAGGTAAGTAACCAGAAACAAAATTGTTGAGAGATTTCATGGATTTCTCCGACCAGCTAATACAACTTCAGAATGACTAAGCAATCTGACAATGGAAGAATGAAGCCATACAACATTAGAGAAAAATTGATTACCCAGGCATAGGATGGGGCCCCTGTGATGAGTGGAAGGTCTGGAGGTATGCAAGCAAAAGTTAGAGAACAGTATCCTTATGGGTTATTCATTCGTTTTTATACTCATCAAATGAACCTTATAATGCGAAAGATGACAACTTCCATTGCTCCTGTGAAGATTTTTTTTGCGAACCTTTGGTCTTTCTCCACGTCTTTTTCAATGTCTCCAAAAAGGATGGCTCAGTTAAATATAATTACAACCCAGAGAGCAGAACTGAGTTCAGCTAGAAGGTGGAACTTTCATGGCGAAACTTTAAATAGCGTATATGAACTAAGAGAGGATTTGATAAAATGTTTTTGAGATAATGAGTAAAAACGGCTGAGATTCTCCTTAGATTTCGGAAGCAAGTGCAATAGAAAGATGGCTTGAGGATTCAACAAAACTATTCTTTCTCGATTTGTTTCATCAAATCTTTTTTCATACTGAATTCTTGTTTTCCGTATTTCAGGCAAGGAATTGAAGCATTGTTCTGCTGGCAGATGCAGTTAAGGGATGTGCCCAAGCCAATCGTTCTATACGAAAGAGAGTTGCTAAATTGCTACAAAGTATCAACCAGACTCAATGTCATTTAGTGCTGAAAGCAACTGTGCTGCATCAAAAGACGCTTGTGAATTTATTAAGGTTCAGTTGCAAGATCGCTTTGCGAGTATGCAGTATTTTGAAGCCTTTGAATTAATCAAATCGTCTCTATAACATTGTTTCCGATTGAAATTTCCTGATGATAGCTTAGCAAGAGCTTGCTCAAATTATCCTATGCTTGTACAAAAAGACTTTGAACAGAACTTAAAATTTTATATGCTAATGCACTCTTTTCACCATTGTCCACTGATATTTAGTTAAATTCATTGTTTCTTGAGGACAATCCCACGGATTGAGAAGTTATTAAATTGTTTCAAGTGGCACTGACCATACCTGTGTCTAGCACTGAAGCCTAGCGATGAAGACTGAAGAATTGAGACCTGGTTGACAAATGCTATGGATGAGAGCCGATTAAATGCATTAGCCATGCTAGCCATTCAACCTGAAATTGTGGCCAACCTAGAAGGGTTTAACCATTACATTTGCTGTAACCTTGCTTTTCAAAATTCAGCTTTTATAAAGTAAACACTTTTTATGCAAGATTTACTAAGTGCCTAGGTTACTGAGCAACGCAGACCTAAATTTATTTTTTCCTCATGTAACATCTCTGATAGAAGATAGTGGCTCCAGTAACTAAATTGGGTCACACTCAAATCTAAAAATGTGCCCCAGACGAAAATCCCTATCAGTTGCCACCGGCCCCATTTATCTATGTGTCATAATCTCCTAGCTGTCTACTGAAGAAACTGCAAATTTAAATATGCTTGATGCAAAAATTAAGTTAATGTGTTAAATACTGTGCAAATATTAAGCTATTGAGGAGAAAGTATCTCAAAGGAAGCAGTGACTTGGAAATCATAGAGGCAGATTTTTGGTCAAGTGGGACTAAAGAGCTTTTTCTCTCAAAGATAAAACACCACGAAGGTCAAATAGACAGGTGCACATTCAATAAGCCAGTTTACAAACGCTTCCTAATCAAGGTAAATATCTGTAGATTTCCTAAAGCTACCGACACTTTGCAATTTATCCCCTACCTATGCTCAGTAACTTACTAAGTCCTAGGAACCTGTGTGTTTGTCAGAACTTATATTGTTTTACTGTACTGTTTGCAGTCAATGCCGTTTTAGTTACAACCATTTTCTGTTCCTAAGAGGGTGGTTGCTACGGTATGATGTCACACTGTGGCAGTGTTTTCTCATCTGACGTAACGGTCGAGCTCTTGTAAGTGCGATTTTACTTACTTGGACACAAATGCTGACCAATAAACAACGGACACTCTGTTTGAACCTCAAATCTTTCCGCTGTTTATCGAAAATTTGTAAGTTTCACTTTAAATTGATTTTGTTGAAAATTTTTACGACGTCAAGTTTACAGAACGCCAGACATATGTTGTTTCATTGAGTCCAAAACACTGGAGTCGTCACTTGAGGCCTCCCAGAGTGCTTTGTATAGCACGTCAAATTAACATTCAAGAGAGAGTGATTTCTTTGAGAGTAAACTTATCAGGACGCCATATATTACTTGGCCAAAGAGAGTTGCAAAAGCATAATTGATAGCGGGAAATATGCTATGACAACCAGGCCTTTCTTGCAAGGATAAAAGTACAACATCGATTACAAACAGATGTTACACTTTATTGAGTCTAAGATTTTGTCACTTTTCACCCACCATTAGTTCACATGACATACTTTTTGTCAACCTCTCAAATTTATATTTTCAACAACTGCTTAAAATGACGATGTTCCAGAGGAGAAGTACCACCGTATTTTATCAAGGGACCTTGGCTTGAACATACAATAAATTTTAACCTCAAATATCTTAATGGCTGATTCTTGTGAACAAAAGAAATCCTGGACACGCAGCAGAGCAAGAAGGTGACGAAGGTGTCTGGGTACAGGACAAAGGACATCAAGTGACAAAGGCTGTCTAAATCCAGGACAAAGGACAAAGCTGTGAGTTTCACAACTGCCTTATGTTCAAAAACTACTGACCGATTTTTTACCAAAGATGGACAGTTATCCCTAAAAGTTATAAGATCTTGCAAAAAGCCATATATAGAAACTGAAAATTAGAAAACCAAATCTAGGAATGTTATTAAGAGCCTGTGTAAAATTTCTTTCTTATATATACCATATTTGTATTTCAAATTCAACTAGATTTATATAAATATATGGATTAGATTAGAAGGTTTAAGATAACTGCAACAGTCAGTTTTCAACTGAAAAAGTACCTGATACAGTTTACACATAGGTGGATTAAGTGGACTGTCGTGGGGCAAATTCGATTGAATTAATGTCAAAACGTTGATACATGTAATATCAATCCTTTCCCATGGCGTCGTCTATCTTAGTATCTTAACACGGATTAATTGAGACATGAAATCTTACTTCAGCAAACGTTAAAGCAGATCCTGGACATGATATGACGTAATCTTTGATTGGGTCGAAGGCTTGACCTTTGTGCAACATTTTGCTGACCTCGCTTCGTTGGTATTTTGCTATTTGTTTATTTGTCTCCTTTTACTTAAGTGACTTAATTGCGGCAAATAATTATGCTATAGCAAAGGAGCAAGATTGTGAAGATGAATGTATTGCCGCAGCATTAGATAAAAACCGAGAAAGCAAACGCCAGAAAAGGCAAAGATCAGTTTGGGTTAAGCAATGGTTAAGGCGACGTAATGATATAGGCGTTGGCAACACTCTTAGAGGAATTTTGGCTTGGAGACGACGATTAATACAGTTTTAAGAATGTCGCCCAAAAACTTTGACCTGCTCCTAAGCCTTCTAACCACAGAAAGCTATTCCTACTTGCATCCAGGTCACCGTAAAGAGGAGAAGTTACATCCCAAAGTCTTGTTTGCTCCCTCCATAATTCAATGATATTGTCAGTGAGCTCAGATACTTTGGGACCTAGCAGCAATGTTGCCCCTGAAAAATCACGTGGGCTCAAGAGGATCTATGAAAATATTTAGAATAATTGTCTGGCGTCTGGAAAAACGATAGGGATAAGAGGGGATCAAAGAAGACAGCAGAATAAGGCTGGACGAATGTTGAACTTCCAACATTTTAAATTGCAGTGTCAATGTGTTGAAACACCAATTAGCGCATCCAACTTTGCGTGTACATTATCCATTTTTCCGCGATCCATTTTATTGAATCCATTTAATTGGATAGTGTTCAGCCTTTATACTTCAGTACGTACATCGTAGTATTGGAATTCATTGAGGTTACGGTAATTATCGTACAATCCTGACATGACTCTTATGCCCAGGACACTCAGAATGTTCGCACACTATGAGGAAATGTTTACTCGTGCCTAAAATTATTCAACATGTTGAATATCTGATGCTCATGGCACGCGTGACCAATATCGCAGAAAAGAACACCGCACACTTGAGGAAACAGTGTAAGGCAAGAGTCACAAGTGACGCTCAGCTCAGCCGAATGCACAAGTGTGCGCTGGGCCTTAATGACAGCTCCCTAAGAGGTTCAACATTATTTTTTTGGAGATTGTGTTGCTCATAATTTTCTCTCTTTCTTTCCTTTACCAGAGAAATTCCATAGATATTTCCCCAGAAACGGGACAAGGCGATACATCAGTTGTGTTGTTTTTAAGTTGTAAACAAGCACACAAAGAGACTTGGATGAAACGAGACACCAAGATGGACGTTATCCAACATTGAAAGTGCAAGTATACATGTGGATATCGTGGATATATCAGAGATGGATGCACTCGTAGATGGGTTGGCAAATGCATTCTGGTATTTGGTGATTTTACTGTTTTCTGCAGCTGTTTACTGGTATGGGTTTGGAAGGTTTCGTGCTATCAAAAAATTAGGCCTGCCAGGACCAAAGCCGATGCCCTTTATTGGACATTTATATGATTTTGCTAAAGCTAATTTTCAACTTCATCTGTTTTTTGACAAGTACGTAAGAGATCACGGGGATTGTTTCGGTATATTATTTCTTGGCAATCCTACGCTTGTTGTGAGTGACCCAGAAATGTTGAAGCAGATTCTTGTAAAAGATTTTACAAAATTCCACGACCGAAACGTAAGTACACATCAAACTTAGTCAATTATTTTATCATTTTAATTGTACTGGAATGACCATTGGGAGTTAAAACCTCGTTCAGAGATTTGCTCTAACTCGATGAATCTTGGCCACTTTCTTTTGTATTCATTTACGGAGAGGTGTAAGGAAAAATGAAAGATAAAGTAGTTGCTCGTATGTGAACACGAAGTCAGCCAAGCGGAATCAGTAACCAGGAACCTGGAGACTTTGAGTAGTCATTTTGCCACTGCCTCGTTCACAAGCTAACATCAGCAAATCGAGCTGTTCACATGTGTGAGTTCTAGAACTACTTTTATTTTCCTTTGACACAAGGTGCACATCAGTATTTATCATTTTAAACTGTACGCGACATGGTTGGTATCAGACAGTTTCTCACGTCATTTTTAAGGCCAGTGAACATGATTGAGGCCGGACTACCTCAGGGGCAGGGACCAGTCTATTAAGTAGCAATTAGCACTAGTAACGTGTAAGCAATTTGTTTTGGCTATAGTGACCATGTGGTCACATGTGGACCATGTGCTCCTGTTTCTTTAGCCTAGAATTGATGACAGTATCCTCTCACATCAGGACTGAGAATCCTTAGTCTTATCCCGTCAAGGTGGTCCTTTTGCTGTTGGCTCTAAATATTGTGCTTTCAATAAACTGGGATGTTTACGGGCGAATAGTGAATTAAAATACTGTTTTCTGTAACCATCAGCATTGATGCCAGTTTACCTTGACTGCAGTCGTAATGATCAGATTGACTACCTTACATTACATAAAAAGTTTGTTTGATTTTTGGCATTTTACGGAGGAAAAATTTGAGGAGATATAAGACTTAAGCGGTTATGGAAAAATTTAGTATCAAGGAGCCAGGGTCCTAAACTTTTTATCGAAGTAGCAACACCCTTGTACTAGGTATTGACTCTTCGGGTGTTGCAATAAAACTACAGATAAATAAGGGCAACTAATTTGAATTGTCGAGTATAAATAAGATTTTGTAGAGATCTGTATGAACAGTTTGTTTTTGATGTTGTCATTCACGGTAAGTTGTATTTTGCTGGTTTCTTCTTTGCTCTAGTTTCTTCCCGACCTTCCAGAGCCTATCTGTAGTGCCCTGACCATAGTGACAGGGGAACGATGGAAGTTTATACGAAGCACGCTGACACCATCATTTTCGTCGGGTAAAATGAGACCAATGGCTGGAATTCTAATGGATTTATCAGAAACTATGCTCTCTAAATGCAGACAGTCAATCAAAATGGGGCAATCGATAGACTTTGTCAGGTAAGCTGCTGTTTGCTTTAAAATGTTATTGACTTATTGTCTGCAGGGTATTGGTCTTTTGGTGTGAGGGATGCGATTTACACTAGCAATGTCAGATACAATACTGATTCTGATCAAAATCGGCATGATTGAATTTACATCAACAAAAGAATAGAAGCAATCTGAGGGGGGCAGTTTACACTATCTGTTGTTGAAATAACACAGCAAGGAAAATGTGAGGCAAATTGTATATGAATAGAGCTTTATAATAAGGTATCACCAAGTCATACACATTGGGCTCGCTCACTCATTCACTCAGTCTCTCCTTCACTCAATAACTCATTCATTCACTCACTCACTTCAATGTCGCCAATGATGGACCGCATAAAATCAAGAAGAGCTCTATCCAATCGTATCTACTTTTGCCATATTAAAAGCCTCCCATTTAAGGCTTAGTAGCAGGAGGAGAATAAGACAGCTTTGATACCTCGATTCGCTCTTGCTTTATGACGTCACTATAAGAGTAATACAATCGCGATTCCAAACTATTCCGTTTTGGGATGGTATTTAATTTAAATTCCAATAATTTACTTTTCTCCTATTTCTTCGTAAGTCTTCATAAAGGTTTCACGATGGAGGCAATTTTGGCGGTGGCGTTTGGAACTAAGGCGTACAGCCAAACGGATCCAAATGACGAAATCACAGCAAAAGCCATGAAGGCTATTGGTCAGCCAAAATGGTTAAGTGTGATTTCACTAATACCAGGAGGTACAAAACTTATGAAATACCTTCCAAATGGTTTTGATTCATTAATGAATCCAATTTTGGATGTTGCTAGACATATAATTAATCAAAGACGCAAAGTAGGCTTTCACAAGGACAAAAAGGTAAGGGTCCCATACTTTGTTACACTTTTTTTAGATTTTGTAGGAGCAGTAACCGCGCTTTTCTCCAGAAGTTGCTGGCGTGGTTTGTTGTTGTTTACTTGTTCCGTTTTACTGAATGACGCAAGTATCTCTCAAGTATTTTTAAGAAATATAGGGAGTGACAAATGCGAGTAGGCAACATTCTTAATGGCCGTGTTAAGAGATGACTGCAAGTTTACCAAGTTTCCTTGCAAATCAAGCATTCGATCTAACTAGTCTCCTGTAACAATCGAAAGATCGAATGACCAATCGAAATTGCCCTGTTAAGATCGCAGATTTTATTGGTTAAACAGAAAACAAATATCTCGAACAAGATAGAATTGTGTGACGTATTTTGTGAAGTATTGCATTCGAAAGCAACATATAAAATCGAGCAACGACTGGTATCTAAATTGTCTTAAACTGATCACAGACCTCCACTCAGTTCAAGAACATAAACCACTTACACACTTGCAAGCAAGGAGGATTTCCAATAACAGTCTAGATGGCTTTGTTCTATAAATTTGTTCTCCACAGTGTGGAACCACTGCTGTCAAACCTACTTTAATTTATCAATTTGTGAACGTACACAAATTTTATTGATGTCTGTATCTTCATGCCTTCGTCCGCCCTGTTGCTGACGTCATCCTTTGTAGCTAGTAGTGATTCATTTGAACTTCTGACCGGATGAGGAAACTGGTCCGTTAAAGAACAGACTGTTTTGATACTCGAAATAAGCTAAGTTTTCGGTAATAATGATCGGATTTTCTTCCCGTGTTTTATTAATCTGCGCATTATAAGACCAATTCGGCGTTTTCCGTGATACATCCCTTTATCGATTTGAATGGAAATTTGTTTACCTCCTTGAAAATTTGCGACATTGCGCTAAAAACATACTTAAAAGCTTTTTTCGTCTGACACTCTTCAAAGTATGAATCG
>JANTCA010003214.1:0-10909 GCA_024741275.1 Chironex yamaguchii | reverse complement strand
GATCTTCAAATACAGCATTGGTAAAAGGGGGCATCGTTGTCTTACGCCCTGTTCTACAGAAAAATCCTCAGATAAGTATCAATTGATGGCAAATCGGTTTACTTGGTCAAAAGCCTTCAGTTGCTCTAGACTGACAAAGGAAACAGGAAGATTATCAAAGCTAGCCAGGTCAATTAAGTCGCAAATAAGAGATAAATTATGAAAAATAGTCCTAACAGCTGATTATTAGATGAAAGGGCTGGTAGAAATCTGCTGAGTCAGGATGCTACACAGCGGAAAATAGTTTTGTAGTCTACGCTAAGTAAACTTCTCAAGTCACCTTTCTTATACAACCAAGTCATAATGGCGGTGCACTGTGAGAGAGTTAAACATTGCAATTCCCAACAAGCAATTGCCATTACGGAGACGTCTTCTTAAGATAAGGGTCATTTCTTTTTTTACAAAAATCAGCTGTTAGTCCATCAATGCCATGGCTTTTATTAGTTCCATGCCATTAAGAGCAGTGCAACATCCATTACTCATTGGTCAGAAGACAAGGTCTTATTGGCTAAATTAGTGGTAAACAAGTCCCAGTACGATAAAAGTTAAAATACAATACACTATCAACTTGTAGCATGTCATTGCGGGACGTAACCCTAGCTTTTTTATTCTTAAGACCATGCATAGTCTTCTGACTTCGCCAGTGTTTGTGACGTTGGTAGAAAAACTGAGTGCTTTTTCAGACTGTAAACGTAGCTTTTCTCTCTCCAAACGAGTCTAACGCTATGGCTCATCATTCAGTGTTTTGTACAACTATATTACATTGTCCCTTGATCTTGAGTCGACCTTAATTTTGAGACTCCGCAACTGTTTCAGAAGTCTATTCCTTGCTTTCCCTTTGATCGAGTCGTTCGTATTTTATAGAATATGATTTCAATAAATCCTTTTCTTGTTCCCACCATGATAAGATGGATGGAAAGGAACTTTTAAAGAGCCTCCAATTATCCCACAAGTCCTCAATGCTTTGTACAATTTTTGTCAGTTAGCAAATCATTTTTAAAGCGCCAAATATCATGACCAAAAGACAGCACCAAGATCAACTGTGATTTTTATCTGAAAAAGGAAATGGTAAGAGTTCAGCTTACTCAACCCTATTAATTGCATTTGACTGTCATGCCCAATATTGTATAAAATGTGTACCCTCGATCATTAGGATGACTATTACACTCAGATGATAATAACTTCAAAAGTTTCTATCAAGTTTTCGAAAGCCGCCACTGAAGGTTGGGATTTAGAACACAGTTGAAGTCCCTCACAAGCAGACAACATGGTTCTTTTCCAGTATAACAGGATAGAGTATCCACTAGTTTATGACAACAAGTGTCAAAAAAGCTCAGAATTCTTTATACTTGTCACTATCTCATGGGTCATAAACTTAGATAATATGACGTTTTTCTTCACCAAAGTAGTTTCAAGTATGAAAAGGCAACCAAGAACATCACAGGAGCTCGTTTTAGAGCAATGTTCAAACCTTTCTTTCAGGAAATAATCTGCAATTTCCTTCTAGTGTTTCTGAGTTAGAAAGGGCATAAAAGGATTTACCGGTCGAGTCTGTTGACTCCAGGGACGTCGTAGGCCAGGGCAATAGGGAGGGCAATGGCCTCCCCTAGTTTAAAAATGGTCAAAGTTTCTAAAATTTGAAAATTCCGTCGGAAAATTTTGCTGTCGGTAAAATTAGAGACAGTGAAACATATTTCATTGAAAAGGTAACTTGTTTGGCTTTGATGTTCTCTAAAATTGGAAACTAAATGCTATATTGAATTCATTCGAAAGTCAAGCCTAAACTTGACCATCGCAGAAAACCTTTTCAATAGAGTTACTGGGTGGGTCTGGGACCTCTAAATCTTCTTGAATTTTATTGTTTTTAACATTACGCACGTGTCTATTTTTGTAGCTTGACCCCTTTAAACTAGCCTTGGCAGACAGTGGCATTCACGGGTGAAAAGGAGTTATTGGGTTATGCCGGAGCCCCATAAAATTTTCCTTTGTTGTAATCAAATCTTAGCGAATTAGACTACCCCTCCCCCTCAGCTACTATATTATCGCTATTTTTAGAAAAATCTCATAGATTCAAATTGGGTATCCAGGATGCCTCTTTATTGCCTCCTCCTATTGACGCATTCTCATCATCACCGCTCTTGAAAAGCTTATTATGCTTGAAAAACGAAGCACTTAATCGAAAGAAAGTCCCAGGCTTGTATAAATTTACTTTATTTATTTTCCTCCCAGTTTTGGATAATTCAAAAGATGACGTAAAGTCACGTACCAAACATATATACTATTTAATGAGCCAAGATAACCATTATCAAAAAGTGGACTTTGCTCTATACGCACCACGACGCCCCTGGTTAACTCTAAGCTGACTTCGTCATGTTTGACAGTAACTATTGACATTATTCGTAATGCAATTAGCACCTTGAATGGAAATATCATTGAAGAGTTTTGAAATAAACGAAGTCTTTACAATATTTGCAATACATGTCACTTAGCTGGGAGGACGAACAGTATAGAGTCCCGTGACGTGTCTTCAATGGTAGGTTGTGCTAAATCTGAACAGGGTTCAGAAATTGGCGACAATGTCTTCTTGCAATGTGCCATCTGTAGTTTGAGGAGGAATTACTTGTGGTTTAGGGTTGAGTGATTTGATGGAGCTTGCACTTTCCTTTGGGGTCTTCTGTATATATGTTTTTTTCTACTATTTGATTTAAAAGTACAAGTCGTGTGGTCTTTTTCATTAAAGTGACTATTCCCGACACATTTGTGCATGTCGCAACGGATATTGCGGGGACCAAACACTCTTTCTTTGGGGTAGTTTTATATAAACGTTCAGAAATAACTTGATCATAGAGTGTTTGTGATTCAGCTGGCTCCTCCTGGTAAACGTTATCTTCCATTTCTTGACGTGCTTTGTCTAGTCAACTGTTTTACATGATGACACTTGATCATCAATGTTATATGGCTGTCTAGGGCATTCAGCATATAAATGATTGCTGGATAAATAAAAAGTCTTAACAGCTACATTGATGCAATCTTTGGCTACACGAGAGCAACGAGCACGTGTTAGATGTCTTCCTCTGTGTTTTAGTAAAAATCTGCGATCTCGCAGCATTACAAAGTTACGTAACTTGCTTATGGGTACAATGGTGATTAAACAATTACCATTTCTGATATTGGGATGGGACTTAATTGTCACACGCCAAACACGTATAACTCTCCCAAAAGGGAGGAATAACTCAGCTAAGCTCATTACGTACCTCTGGATTAACCTTTAGTACAGTTAGTAAAGTTAAACCATCAATATCAAGTTTAACCTTAATTATCTCTTTTTGATCGGGAAAGGATGAGCCTTCTTCCGCTAGTTTTAAAACCAATCCCCTGGTTTTTAAGTTACATTCCAAATTCCACCTTGAAAGGGAGATGGCTTCTTCTACAGTACGGAATATGAGGGTCTCCTCTCCAGATACTCATCATCTTGAAATCTGGTGTCTCAATTAAGCATGTGAAAGTAACACTCCCTTCGTCTATAATTTAAGGCCTTGAAGAAGCATCATTAATAACAGTTTTTGGGTTAACTGTCCCTAGCTTAGTTGCCTTAGCACATGAAGCATTGCCAGGGACAACATAATTATCTCGTAATTCTCTAGACTTGCTCTCTAGTGTTGTCATACTTTATGGCAGCACATTTTTCATAGCTTTAGCATGCTCAATAATCAGTTCCAAAGAGGTCAACTGAAGTTTACAACTGGCCATTACAAACAGAAAAAGGAAAGAAAGAAGAAACAAAAAAATTATCAAAAAACAATGCAAGACTTGTACCTGATGTAGGCTTATGCTACAAAGACAGCATAACTGACTTACTTCAAGCAAATCCGATCCACGAACAAGAGCAGTCACAGTGCAACCTGCAACTCCTTGGGCCTTCAAGCTTCGAAGTAATTGTAAGATCATTCTCTCTTTATATATCAACTTAACAATAAAGTGATCAGTGTCTTTGTTCTTTAGACGAAAGATGTTCCTAATGAACTTGCTGGTCGTTATTTATTTTTATTATCACGGCACAAAGTTTTGTAGGAAATGTGTTCCTATGTTGCACAATGAACCTGATACAAAATACAAATATTTCTGGTGTAATATCAAGTACCACTAATTAACCAGGAAATAGCAACGTACAACTAAAGCCCAGTACATAACTAGACTATTCCAAAGTACATGATAATCAACGTTAAATACAACTAATTGCATTAATAAAATGTTGTAATCGCCAATTTACTGCATATGCTTCCTTTCTGCTATACAACAGAAGCAGTAGACACATTCTAGATATTTTTATTGTCTGTTTAATAAGTATTGCATTTCCTTTGAAACTGCTTTAAAAAGCATACCAAAGGGAACTAAATTCAACTTACTTCTTTTGCTGAGACAAAAAATGTGGACATCATGTCAGGCATGTGTTGAATAATGAAATGTTGTCTTCGTATCGTTTTGCCATAAATATTAGTTCATTGCCATTGTATTTATATTCATCTTGGAGCACATGGTTTCAATATTCTTAATGTTTCCTCTTGTTTTTAGCAATAAGGCATTTGACTTTTTTACTCTAATTGAGTAAGTCTTGGAAAAGTCATAGTATATCTTATATTGATTACTCTCGTCTTATTAGTTGTACATGGTTGTCGAGAGTTGGACTAACGGTTCCCATAAAGTAAAAAGCAAGTGTTTACACGACAGCCAAAATGAATGAGTTCGTCAATAAGCGACAGAGAAGAGTTCGGCTTCATTGATTCATTTTGGTTTTCCCTATATTTTGCAAGGTGTCCTCTTTTGATTCTATGGAGCTGGCCTTGACCAAAGAGTGAAACTTGCAAACATAGAGGACCTGTAGACCACATTAAGCATATCTTACTTTTATGGGTCATGCGTTTTGTGCAGTGTTGTCTTAAACTGTTCCGATATTTGGAATGTTTTCGCAAATTTACTCAACCACTAAACCTGTTCGTCGGAAAAACGATCAACTGTGGACCAGAAAAAGTCAATTGGATTAAGTATGGATCTTACGGCGAGGACATCGATGATGGATACCTTTGTAGTGCAACTGTGTCGACCACCGAAGTCATCACCAGTTGCCAAATGAAGAGAAATGACTTTTGAAAGCATGAAATGCAATATTTGGTGACAAGTGTCCAAATGTTGTTAAAAAATTACTTGTTCGCAAATAATTACTACAGGTAATCAGTTTCTTTAGTCCATCTTCCATTTTAATTCAAGCATTTTGTCATTCTATTTACTATTTTATCAGGGACAAGACTATCAGGTTTATTCTCGCATCAATTTTTTGTTTTAATTATCACTTGTGTAGCTTATGGAATAGCTCATCAGACAAAGACACTGGTAACGAGAGAGCGTCCCTCTATTGCTGTAGGAATGGAGCATGAAGTTTTAATGACGCTTCAAAGTATGGCATCCTCGAGTTTCCCATATGACGAACGTTTTTAAGGTCAAATAATTTGTGAACACAATTCTTTTTATAAAGGGGTAGTAACATCACGAACTTTATACTTTACTGTACCCCATGAAACTACACTTTTATGTTTCATCAGCTTTGCCTTCTCTATTCTACATTGCTATCTGTTTAACGTGGCTTTGCTTTAATTTGCTTATCCATATCCACTTCTTGCTTTTCGTATATACCTAGGTCATATGTACAAAGTGTGCAAGTGGTTTGTGAAAATAATGTTGCTTGCCATGCTTGCCCTCGATGATCCCGTCTTCGTATCTTTATTTCAAGTTACGGAAGACTTAATTAATCTACTTGCAGGGCTGCTAGAATGGTAAATTCGTTGTTCTCTTTCAAATTTTTAACCATAGAAGGAAAGCAGAGCTGCAAAGCAAGCAATAAGTGTATGGTGATCCATTTGCAAATATTTTCATATCAATTATGGATGCATCAGAAGAAGGTCGGCGCTATTAATTATTTTTTTCTTTAAGTAGACCATTATATCTGCAGAATATTTTAACCCACCATATATTGCATATGTATTTTGTAATACTGAGTACTGATTTCCTCGGAATCCATTGTATTTTAGTGTCTTTTGAGTTTGTTTATTGCAAACACCTGTTATTGAGAGGCGTTGAGAAGACATTATTTGAACACAATTTCCATTTTGTTAGGTTTTGCAGGAAAACAAGACCGTTTGTGTAACGACCATTTCTCCTCAAGCACGTTGCAAAATTCAGAATTAGAAGAATCAAGTGTCCTGTCAGTGACCGAATCATGCTTCGTCATGTTGCCTTCGTCGAAAAATGTCGTCGACGAGGTTCCTCTGCTTCCGTCGCCACAAAGGTCCGTCAACGTTGCGGTTGGTCTTGTGTTTTGAAGGCAGACAAAGCTGTTTATGGAACGTTACCGTGTCTAAGAGTCGCGAAGGTGTTGCTTGTTGCATATAATTGTTGTTACAAACTTTCTTATTGTTTTAGGAGAAGGTAATGGAGGGTGAAGCTCTTGCTTGATCAAGGTTAAGCCAGATATTTTTAAAAGAACAGATCTTATTGTTTCGAGATTTGGGAATACCTTTTGTATTGGTCTTATGTAAGGCTCAGCCTCTGTAAAATTCCTGCTGTTCATTTACAGTAGTTTTTGCAGATCAAACGGTATGTCGTTTCTTATTTCTCATTCCCTGGATTTTCTAACAGAGACTGCGTTTGGTAGCATGCTACTTTCAGGGCTACAGCAATACAAAATATTGCCTACATGTCCCCTAATTTCTTTTGTGCTTTGTCAATGTTCTCTCTACTCGCTGATATAGTTACTTAACGCTATGTGAATTTGCACTTTGTAACAACAAATCATCTACATAGAAATTCACTATTTGCAAAGTCTGGATATTCATCATAGTACCTATTGATCTGATACTTGAGCATGGCCTTTAAAAGAAATCATGAAGAGTTAACTCCAAAAGCTACTAAGTAGAAGACACAAAAATTTTCATTTAATCTTTAGGACTTTCTAAATCTATTTTTTTAACCGACAGAAGACTCAGGCAATCTTGATCTGATTCAACAATTCCAACACTGAAAAATACGCAAAAACCAATGAAGCTATCCTGTTGTCTCGAAACCTGACCAGAATATCATAAATGAGGGCCGAAAGTGGTGGGCCTACATGGAAACAGTCGTGAAGGAATATACATGTCTTGCTGTCTTGTTGTTGCAGCTTCGATAAATATCATTACATGATATGAGAATATCTGTAATTTCTCTGCGACTTCAAGTTTCAGTATTCTCTCCACGACATTATCTGCCAACATATCCTTGAGTACTTTATTGTAAGCTGTCAAAAATACTGGTTCCTTCTTCAACTTTTTGATTTACTTTGTCAATCTAGAAAAACTATTAATATAATTAAAGAAGAAGAGTTTATGTCCCTTTTTTCTGAGGGATCACAGAATATCAACTCAATAATCCGCTGTTAGTACACCTGTCTTATAGCTTCCACTAAAACTTTAACAAAAAGGTAACAAAATATCGTGTTCCTGTTCTACTGAAAATTGGAGTATTGGGTGTAACTGGTTAAGGTTTTGGAAAAGACTGCCACAAACAAAATCTGTTTAAAAGATAGCAAAAGTAGAATCGAATAGGGAAATAGGACATTTCGTTGTTATTTTGTATTGAAATTTCTTCTTTGTGAAAGTCATCAAAAATATTTGCCAAAGATTGTCCAAAGAAGCTGCCGATCGCCATACTGCACAAAACCATTATTGAGCAATCATATTTCAAACCTTCACTTCCCCTTCTTCTCCTATCTTTTCTGATTTGATAATGTTAAATTTGCATGACCTTTTTCTTCTCACATTAATAATTTTTCTATATGAGTCGATTTATAACAGTTCCTTGACTTCAGGGGTAAGCCATCCTAGCCTTGTATTCACAGTGACATGATGTCCGAGTACCCTTTTCTGATTTTCTCCTCGTGGAAGTTCCAGAATGTGTCCATTCCAATTAAAGCAACTACTTTCAACATACTCTGTGAATCACAAATATCTAAAAGCTAAAGTTTAGTAAGATACTTGTATTGGCGTTTAACAAAGTTTATATGTTAGCTGCAATAATGCTACAAACAAATGCTTCTACTGAAAGACTTCATCAATGGCAAAAGCTCCACCTTCATTACAATCTCTTACTTTCGCATTCACTTGGTCCTCATCAAAAGTCCTTATTACTAGGAATTTCCTTCTAATGAGCTTTAATTCCAACTAATGCGCTATCTCACATATTTTCCCCTAGGCCCTTTTATTGTAGCTAATGTTCGCAGGGTAACATTTGCTCCCAATTTCTTTATTATCAACACAAGGCGTGGTTCTTGTTACTAGGGAAGGTGAATCACTGGGTCCTATGGCTTTTATTTAAGTATATAAAACAACTTCACTGCTTGAGTTTAACTTTCGTACACTCTATTTTTAACTGTCTGTTCTCTAATAATTAGAGCTCAACCTTTTGCATGCCAAGGACCGGTTTCCAAGTTTAAGAACTTTCTGAGGACCGATGCATGGATAATTGGCAGATTTACAAATTAAAACTTAAATATCGGGTCTCTAAGTCGTTATATTTGAACTAGCTTAGGTTCTTACAAAATATCTACATCAATAAATGTAAAAAGAAAATTTATTAAAATAATCAAAACGTAAACACGAGTCACCAATGACACTTCAAAATATATACACCAAAGAAACTGTTAAAAACAAAAGCAGGAGCCCTAGTGAGACACCTGCGCTTGCTTTTGACCCACCAAAGTGTCCGCTTTTGGCGTAATGGGTGACAATGCTACATGTAGGGTGTTATTAATGTCAACATTGTTTCAAGACTTAGTTCCGATTCCTGTCTTGGCAGAAAATCCTACTTCGCAGAGATTTTAAGTTGGAAATTGTCATAGTGTTTTCAGTGCCGTTGTAGCAATCTCCGAATACTCATTTTGAACTTTAATCCAAAAATGAAGTATTAAACAGAGTTTTTAGTCCGCCATCATTTTTTAACTCGAGTAACTGATCTTCCTGCTGCATTGTTAAGTTTGACTCAACAGGATCGTTCCTAAATGGATCACGAATCCATTCCTTCGTTGCTCGATGATCATTTATATGTGGAAAATAAGGTTCAGATTCCTTTAACAATAGTGAAAGGTGTTCTTGCAAAGCTGGGTGACTTCAGGCGTAGGCTCTTTGCTCTGATGCAGGCTTACAAGTGTTTGAACACTCAAACACTCTATTCAAACATCTGCCCCTTGACAGCCACCTCACCTCAGTATGTAAAAGTAGGCGCTTTTGTTCAGCATCCATATCTTCACATAACTGTTCAAACAAGCAAGAATTCAGTGCATGGGCTTTCACGTGATTGATGATTGTCACAGCCGCACTCGTGACACTGTTTAATTCTGACAACATCATTTTGCTGGCTAGCATCTCACAATGAATTACACAATAGGTGGATATGAATTCAGGGGCACCTTCCTTGATGCCCGTTGTTAATAAAGACACTCGACCAGTCGTAGCAACAGATCAATCTGTGCATATTCCAACACAGCATGTCCAGTCCAAATTTTTAGATACAAAATCATTCAATGACTTGAATAACTTTGCAGATGTTGTTTTAGTATCCAAAACAAGTGATCACATCCTCATGTATATGGTCTTCATACAGGTATCTCACATACACATGTATTACTGGTTTGTTTTCAACGTCTGTTGACTCATCCATCTGGAGAGCACACCTGGGGGATTTTTTAATCCTCTCCAAAAACTACAGCTCAATTAATCCATGCAATACTTTGACCCTTAGGCTCGCCAGGGCAACCACGGAGAACACAGATTATTATTTTTGGCTTTGTTTTGAAAACGTATAGTGTTAGTGTTAAAAAAATGCAATATTATACATAAATTAAGAAAAATATATAATAGAATTACATAAGGAAAATCAAATATGAGTAAAAAAAGGATTTGCATACAGTGAAAATAAAAATGCCCAAATTGTGGAAGGCCCTGATTTATAAAAGAACTTACCTAAAAGTCCTCGATCAATGTCTTTGGTTGCTTGAAGGATCAAATCCTCACCAATGGTAAATGGCTTTTTGCATTTTGCAATGCGGTCTGCACTAAGTATAAAGCTGATGTATCTTGGACGATAGTTGAATAATAACAAACACAGGATTTTGTAATTAACGTTTATTTATAACTAAATAATACATATACAACAAGCAAGACAAGAATATGCAAAGAAGGTCACTTTATATAGGTTTTGAAATTCGCCTAGAAAATTTCCGAAACAGGGCCATGGAACTTCCTAGGAAGTTCTTTACATGCACAAAATACACCACATAAAGTGCAGAAGTGCATGTTTACTTATTTAATGACAGGGAATGTTATCACATTCCAGAATACAACGAAAGTTGGCCGTTTGCCGACTACTGAGAGATCTGGAAAGTTGGGGTTACTGTTAGAGTATACGACGCAGAGAAAGAAATCCTATTTGATGTGAATCATTTCTAATACCGGACACAACAAAGTCTTTCCCTGTAAACTTCTCTGGCCGCAGACTTATCTTGGAAGACTCCATAATGATCGACAAACTAATCAAAGACGAACAAAAATACGGGAAAAACACTAAATCATCCTTTCATAACAGTCCTGTCCAGTACTACACTCTTCCTGGGCCCATAACCTTTGTTAGAGAATGCGACGCAGAGAAAGAAATCCTATTTGACGTGAATCATTTCTAATACTGAACACAACAAGATCAACATGATCACAAGTGACACTCCTTAGTAAAAACGGAAAAAACCGATTGAGTTGTCACACCCACAGTTCACAGTTCAAAGGTCTAAAGG
>JANTCA010003213.1:0-10909 GCA_024741275.1 Chironex yamaguchii | reverse complement strand
ATCTATCTATCTATCTATCTATCTATCTATCTATCTATCTATCTATCTATCTATCTATCTATCTATCTATCTAACGTCTCTGCTAATTCTGCCTAACGTCTCTGCTAATTCTGCCTGTATACCTCTTTGTCTATCGACCAATCAGTCTCTCTTTTTCTCTATCTACATCTCTATGCCATATGTAAACATACGTCCTCTTCACTGTATCTTACAGAAGCTTCGATTTGTCATTATTAGAAAAATTACTTAATCCAAAACATTTACATGGTGAAGGAATAATTTAGAGAACGTAAAAGGACGGTTCATAAGACATCCGTGATGCCGCCAGTGAATCATTTGCTTCCTTTTTGATGACAGCAGTTTTGATATATCGTTCCAGTTTATTTAAATAGTTTTATGGTTCGATAATGACCACTTAGCATCAGGTGTCAGAGAAATTTCAAAACGACTCAAGAAAGCTTCTTAACAAGATCTGGAAAGAGTGAAGTACTTAGGCGGACGTTTAGATATCAGAGAAGACGTGTTGCGCATTGACGAGAAAAGCATCACGAGTAATTTGCTGCAATGTATCATGCAATCAATAACATATATTTTCAGCTCAAGGCTCGCTACTTCAGCATGACGTAGGTTTAAGGCTACACTGGACGGGAAAAAAATTGATTTCAAAGCACGAAACCTGTCATACACATCACAGCATAGTGCATCGAATGAGTGCTGTTCCAAAAGTGATGCATTAAAGGTCAGGTGGCCGAAGTGCAGTACATTGAATTTAAAACCTGAGGAACCCTGGTTCAAATCATCGCCGAGATATGGAATGCAAAGTATGATTGGGGATGCCACCTTTCCGTAACCTCTGTCGTAAGCAATAAAAACTTGTTGTCTTATGAGGAGGGAAGGCCGTATTGCCAGACTGTTTGATTGGTCATCATCTTTTAATGCTGATATGTCATACATTGCAAAGCTAGCAAACCTATGCGAGCAGGAAAGTGACACCGATATTTTCGTGCAAAGTATAACGTTATAGTTTGAAAAAAATCTCCTCTACACATGCAGTTTACATGTACGGCAGCATGTGTTACAAATATCTCAAGTTTTAAATCAAGCCCATTTACCGTACCACTGTAAACAACGAAATTCACTGTAAACAACGAAATTCACTCTTGGAATCCAGTCAATGTTTCTCAAACATGCAATCATGGAGACGCAAAGAAGTCACTTTACAGTTTGCCATGAAATTACAAACAGACTTGAACAAGTTTTGTCGTATTCTAAACCCTATTCATCAACTTAATGGTAAAGTACAGAATTGAAGATTATCTTCTTAAAACTATGCTCCGTGTAAACTTTGATAGCAAGTTACCTGAGCCCTTTCTCGGCCGGCTTATAAAAGTAATATTAAATACTTTATTCCAGAGGGGGAAAACAGCGACAAAACCTGAAAAGAGCCTTAATTCATGCCGGAATATTTTTTGTAGCATAATCATTACTGAGCGTAGCTGATTCCCCTGCCGGGGTTAGGGAATTTACTAGGAAGTGAGCTCTTTATGAGAGTGAGCTACGTTTACCTTCTCTCATCAATTTGTTTGTGGTGACTTGGGTTCGAACTCGAAACCTCTGGCTTGCAAGATCGTCGTCTTATCTATTATACCAAGGCTACTTAAGCCGTAATTAAGTGACTTAAATTTCAACCTCTCTTTGGTTAAAACTTCGGTCTTATTTTCTTAGTCGAATGGAAACCCCAGTAACCAATGAAACACAGCAACACACATCTTTCCTGCTACAGGGCAAAATATTTCAGGAGTTGATCAAACCGGGTGACAAGGAAGACCTGACAGATCGGTGGCAAACCTCTGAAAGGAAGGTGTAGTTATGCGGTAACATCGCCCTTGTTTATCTTTCATCACAAGGTTTACACCTGCGTTAATCAAAAAGGCGTGAGAATATTAAACAGACCAAGCCTCAAAACGTTATTAGCGACATACCTGTTCTCGACCACAAATGATTCATTCTCAAGCTCGTTTTAAAACATGTCTTTCGAATAACATTATTCCTAATTTCTTTCACTCTTGTGTCTCATTCATTTCTTCTGTTGTACATATTATATGTGTCCTATCTGTGCTATTGTATTAGTTTTTTTGCGCTCGCTTCTACGTCCTTATTTTCTTCGTCTACCCCATTCGTGCCTGTTGTCCATTCTTCCTTCATCTATCATCTAGATCCCCTTCTTCTCCCTTCTGTGCCTACCTGGATTCTCTTTTCAAGACTCATTCTCTCCTTCCTATATCCCTTCTCCCTCTTTCATTTGTTACTTTCCCCTTTCCTTCTGAGCCTAATCTCACTCTCGAACATCGTTTCTTTAACTCCTTCCTATCTCCCTCTCTCATCAGCTACATTCCCCTTTCCTTCTGTGCCTCCTCTCTCTCATATCGTTTCGCCTATCGCTTTTTAACCAAGAGGAGTTCTTCTTTCACCTTTTTTCATAGTACACAGAGATTTAAGCCTCTAATATTGTTTTTCTTTATTCGGCTACATCTACAGGAAAGTCTTTCCTTCTTATACTTTATAAAATAAAGATGGAGAGTCTATAGCTACTTGTTTTTAAAGGTTATTTGAAAAATGTAGACAAAGTGGACATTAAAGTTCGTATTTTGAGACATCAAACGCAAGTTTAAATGGTCATAAGGGCATGATACGTGAAAAATAGTATCATATTACAAGAAGTATTCTTGGGACAATTTGCAGGGGGCATGAACTTCAACTCACCTCCAAACTTCTTAAAGATGAACTTTCATAAAGGAAACTGGGCATTACTCCAACTACAGGAAACCGTAATCTAGCCCAAATTAGTACTATTGAACGGCCTGTTTTGCAATAATGACGCGTTATATGTGTAGGGTGGCCAGGGGGAACTTTCATTTTTGTTTTATGAAGTGACCATGTGCAGGGTTTTCAATACAGTCTCCTCATTTAATGCGTATTATAATTTCACACATCAAAACTGTGGCACGTAGGAAGACAACAAGAATACATCATGAAATTAGCAATGAGGATCGGATTTTATGAAATTCAATACATGTGATCATTATTTTGTCCAATATACATAGATTTAGATGAGTAAAATATGGTCAAGGACAGCAGTTGTTCTTTAGAATCAAAAATTGATTGATGATATCTTGAAAATATATAAAAATAGAAAGAACAATGAAATTGAAAGAAAAAAATGTAAGGGAAATGAAAATGGTAAGACGAGAGGCAAGAAAAAAGAAAAAGGTAACGGAACAGAAAGATGTAAGAGAAGCAAAAAAGGTAGGAAAAGGGAAAAAGATAAGAGAAAAGAAAAAGGTAAGAGAAAAGAAAAAGGTAAGGGAACAGAAAAAGGTAAGAGAAGAGAAAAAGGTAAAAGAAGAAAAAAGGTAAGGGAAGAGGAAAAGGTAAGAGAAGAGAAAAAGGTAAGAGTAGAGAAAAAGGTAAGGGAAGAGGAAAAGGTAAGAGAAGAGAAAAAAGTAAGAGAACAGAAAAAGGTAAGGGTAGAGAAAAATGTAAGACGAGAGGAAAAGGTAAGAGAAGTGAAAAAGGTAAGAGAACAGAAAAAGGTAAGAGAAGAGAAAAATGTAAGAAAAGAGAAAAAGATAAAAGAAGAAAAAAGGAAAGGGAAGAGAAAATGGTAAGAGAAGAAAAAAAGGTAAGAGAAGTGGAAAATGTAAGAGAAGAGGAAACGTAAAAGGGGAGGAAAATGTAGGAGAAGAGAAAACGGTAAGAGAAGAGAAAAAAGTAGGGGAGATAGTAGACAAGCAAGGGCTTGACAAACGGTAACTAGTAGACACAATTACCACAACGTAGACGTGCCTTAGGTGATAATTGCAAAACGGTCATCACATTGTTTAGCTGTATAATGGGATGGTAAGAAGATGCTGCCTTGTAGTACAGTCAGTAGGTGATAGCACGTTCATGCTTTAATTTGCCTTATCTGATTAACTAAAATAGCTTGACATAGGTAAGCAACGGTATCCTCTTAAGCGTTGCAGATTATCGCCTCTTTTTTTTAAATTCGGCTGCCGTGTAAAACACCACTAGGCAAAAGCAAATGATATTTACTCGATAAAGCCCCATCGTTCTTACAAACTGACGTCAGAACATGTCATATGTAAGCTGACATGATAAAGACATGGCGTACACTTACAGTAATCCAGGAAAAATCAGTAGAGCTTCTCTTCCGGCGGTCTCTTTGATCGGTCATGAATCTGACGGAAAATGTTTCAGCTGATGGTAATCATTTTCAGTTTAGCAAGTTGCCAAGCACCCCGTTCCAATCACGTGACTCATACATAATGAATAGACGTACTCATCCTTTCAAGTAAAAAACTGAATTAACTGTCATTGAGCAGATCATTACCTCATAGCTTGTTCAACACTCTTTGCGAATGCCAGAGGTCCTTTTTGTACCACAATTGATTGATGTGCGACAAACAGACATGTCCTAGATAATCCTCTAACATTGTTGTCTCCACTTAATAAAAATTATCCTGTAAACAAGAGAATCGTTCCTCACTACGTAAGGGATAGAGAGGCGATTTTATGCTCTAGGAAGCGTGGCAGATCCCTTTTTGTGAATTGTTTAGCGTTGAACAAGTCGTGCTATTACAAAATAGATTGGGTCGCCGAAACGGCGTGGAAGGCTGTGAAAAAAACTAGACAGAGCGATCTTTTGCAACAAACCTTGCTTAATCATTTGTAAGTATACTTTTGAATAACTATTTCTTAGTGTAAGCTACCCTGTGGCTGTTTCTGTTGTTTGCAATGATATTTCAAGTCAATGCAATGCGTGGCTACGCTTCAAAAGGCTATTCTTACATATTTACAAACCTCCGTCGTGTGATAATAATACTACTTTCTGCATCAGAATCAACAGGCCCAAGATTTTCTCTTCCTTCAAGTAAGCTTATTGCACTTTTCTCAAACCTTTAAACATAGCTTCTGATGAAAATACTACGTCATCTCAGCAATGCATTACTTTCCTTCAAGCAAAATGTGAGTATCCTTGCTGTCTGGACTGCCAGTGTCTAAGATCCATACAATGCGTCATATTTGCTTCAATAAAAGAGTATGTTGTCTACTTTGCTCTGAGTACCATCACTAGATATGTATGTATTTTTGTACTAAGCTTTAAGCGAACAATTATGTTGTTCCTAGTTTTCATTCATCGCTGATAGCATTGCAGATTTGATACCTAGATATACGGTCTAACAATTTGAAGCTACAAGACTATTTAGACGATTACAGTCTTTACTTTTTACAAGCTGTACAAAGCATACGACTTTTGTTACTTAGAGCTAACCTTAAAAGTTGACAGTTATCTTTGTTTGATAAAAAGATAAATACTTCTAGTAATTGCATCAGCAGTTTTTTGAAGCTACCAAAAGCCGCAAATCAGTTCTGGCCTGTGAAGAACTTCAGTTATTTTAAAGCTGCGCAAAAATAGCTTCCTCTTATATGTTCTGATTTAAGTTTCAAACCAAAATACAAACTCATTAAGGATGGACTTGAGTTTGGAGTGGGTAAGTCGTCGCAATTATCGAGCGAATCCTATAGAGGCACCTGAACACGAGCGACAAGTTCGCTGCTTAAAAGCTAACTTGCTTATACTAAGTATAAAAATCTAAATATTTGGTGCACAAATTCAATTTGCTTTTGTTCTCAACGTGTAGTAGATTTTATATTGATTTTAACAGGAATTTGAACAACATAAAAAAGTCTCCCTCCACATTTTGTCTTTTCGAAGAAAGAATTAAGAGAGCGAGTTTTCTGTTTCTGACATTTACTTTATGATCGATTGCTATTTCACAAGGAACATATGTTTTAACATAAATACTGATTTACAGGTAGAAGTTACCCATATATAAAAGATTCCGTTTTACGTACTATTGTGTCATTTGAAACAAAGCGAAATATTGTGTAGCATCAGTAGCAAGCAGTGGAAGGTAAGAATAACATGGGTGTAGCAGTCAATGTAAACTGCATTGCTCTACATTCTATGTACGTGGAGAAATTTTCATTTAAAAATGACGAGTTTTGTAATTGTTGCAAAAATGCAAAAAGTAGGTCAACTTTAGAAGCAACTTTCTCGCCAATGACTAACGCTACGAATGTTTAACGTACTTTACCAAATAGAGCAACTCATGGGCTATCCACGTCTTATAAATGCTCTTTTCCAGAGAAGTGAATGCGGAAATATACATCGACTCAACTTGGATTCAAACCCAAAACCATCTAGTCACCTTAAAATGCTCTAAGAATATACTAATGAAGGTACATTTGGAGGAGCAAAGCTTCACCACCTCACTGCTCGCAAATGTAGATCACCTACCGTTAGACTTCGTATATGCATATACATGTTTAAATTAGCTCCTCCCTGGTGTCATTTAAGAGTGAACGGGAATCCCAGTTGTTAAATATAATCTCCAACGTGCACTTTCCCTGTGGGTGTGTAGTTTTTTTGTATGCGTGGTATAAACTACATCCACATCGTAATTCAATCGAAGACAAGAAAATTTAATCTTAGAGCGTTAATTGGAATATATTAATTGTCTAGTTTTCATTGTCTTCAAATGAACTTGTCTGATGCATTATTTTACTACTGACGCCGTCTCTCAGAAAATGAAGTATGGTCTTCCTTATCAAATTTTACATAAATAATTCTGTTAGTTTAAAATATAAGACAAACAACATAAATGAAAACACTAATAAGCACACTTAAGCATTATGACGTATAAAGGGCTAATAGTCTTCATGAAAATAAATTTGCCTTGAAAATTTGCGAAATGGCGCAAAAATAAAATTTAATAGCATTTTTCGTCTGTCACTCTTCAGAGTATGAATCGTCAGAAAGGAAAGTATAGATAGACGGCAACCCTTCTATAAGAAACGTACATCGAAACTAGCCAGTTATAAAAACAAAAAACATTCCCTTTTTGGAATTTTGCAGAGTGTAGGTTATACAATTTTCCAAAATCTAAACGATGATACAAGTTTTTGAGATTTTAATGAAAGACGACCACAGTCGCTTACTGTAGTCATCCGTCGTTAGTTGGACAAGACCATGTCAAGTGTGCCTGTTGAAACATTTCTAAACACCTCAAGCCGAAATCAACCCAACAGATGAGCATTTGGGTTGCTCAAAATATTGAAAAAACCATGTTTAGAAATTGGGCTGTCCATTGAGTAAAAAGACATGTTTATGCTGCTATTGAATACAAAGTTCCCTCTGGCTACTTAACGAGATTTATGAAGGAACAAAAAATACATTAAGATAGCCAAAAAGCGGATTATTGCAGACATAAACCAGGGCTTAGTAAGCAATAATTGAATCCTGGGGTCATCTTTGCGGGTTTTCATTGACTTCGGATAATACGTTTGATCTTCATGGTTTATGCATTTGTGTCTGAATTCAGAGTTCCATACAAACAACTTACACAACTTTGCACATGTCGACGACCTCCACCTCAACAAGTAACATAGTTATCATTTTTACTCGTAGTCAAATTCAGAAGGCCTTCTCTTTGGTTAGTTGTGGTTCTCGTCAACCAATGTCCTTTCATTTTTCTTCTTGTAGACCTCCTCGACATAAGTAGTCCCAGTTTACTTTCATATAAATAACCGCACGCCTCATTGCTACTAAGCGTCCTCAGAAAGACAAGCGCTGAATATTTTACTTCTAATTCTCAAGATAAAGGACTTGTCATGTTTTCTCCTGTTCTTCAACTGCAAATGTCCTGCCTACTTTGGGTTGTAGTTCTTAACAACGACTGCAGTTCTCATCAACAAATATCCTTGTCATTTTTATCTCATAGTCTTTAACTAAAGGAGTCCTAGTTATCTTTCTTATCAGAACGGTACATGAGGACAAGGGCAAGGCCGTCTAGAGAAGGACACGTCCTAGTGTCCCTATTGAATTGTATTTCCTACCTTTACTTGTAGTTTTCAACAACGAAGCCAGTTCCTATCAACAAAAGTTCTTGTCGTTTTTCTCAGTTTTCTACTTAAAAAATCCTAGTTATCTTGGTACATATGTTGTTTTTACAGTAAGTCATTTCTACTCGACGTCCTTAGAAGGAAAAGTCCTAGCGTTATATTTAGCTGTCATCTTCAAGAAGGAATGTAATTGTCATGTTTACTCGTAGGTCTCAAATGTAACAGGCCATTTATTGGAGCAGTCAATCCTTTTTTTTTGCACTCTGACTTCAGTAATGACGATTATGAGTTTACGTTAGGCGTAGAATGTAATATACAACAGAGAATTTACCAATGAATGACAACGAGTTATATAGTAATTAAAAATCGCATTAGTACTTACCCACGTTTGGTCCTGTTTAAAATTGACATCCATTATTTACCAAATACTTTTAGAAAAGTTGGATTATCATTCATTGTTCCGCTATGATTCAAACATGTTGACAGCTAATTTCCATTTTTCAGAGGGCATTGGTATGTATTTATGACCATTCTAATGGGAATAAAAATGATCAACATCTTATTCTCCATACCGGGCTGACGAGGTCACAAAGTTAGTGTTTGAGCTTGGCTGTAATGAGTTCGTCGACAAAAATATAGTATTCCAGTGTTCATGGCTGAAAATAAAATGTAGACACCTATGATTAATAAAGGGGAATAACATGATGACTTATGTATATAACCATTACTGTGAAAGTAAATCTACTTTACCCAATAAACCAAATCACTGCTTCTCTTGCCATTACACACTGCAAACAGAAGATAACAAATGAGCCTGATTTCTGATATCAGCTAGACAAGTGTATCATTTATAAGGAATATCCTTCAGGAAAATATTACCATATATTACTGTTACATAACTTGACTTTTATGATGTTTTTGCTGTCCGACTATTAGTATATTTGAAAACCTGCTGTCAGTGCTTTACATTCCGCATCATACATTTTCTGTGGTAGTGGAATAGTTAAGTGCACATTTTTAATGTTTCTACTCAGTCTCCTATTAAGCAGAAGTGTACTTAAGATCAATTCTACATATATCTAACACTGATGAAGGCTTAATCCGAAACACAGAAAAATTAATGAATTTCGAGTTTGAGTGTAGGCGTTTGAGTCTGCGGGTTACCAGTTCGAGCCTCTTGACAAACATATGCATCTATATGCATATATATATATATTTTTAAATATAATATATATATTTTTAAATATGACTGGATGAGATGATCGATGAAAGCAAAACAGGAATTTCTTAATGTGACAAGATAAAATTTCATATCTTGATCCACGACCCCGCCTAAACAAATCTAGTTCACTCATCATTCAAACTGCTTCAGTCATACATTTATTAATCTTCCCGTGCTTGTTTCCTTTTTGTCGTTTTGATAACGGTAGGGTTTACCAATGGCTTTGGTCTACCCAGCTGGGCTAGAGAGATCAACACCTATTCGGGGAGCTAGGCTGATCAAAAGTTATGAAGAAGATTTGAGTGATAATTAATTCCTTCTTCATCCTAGGATTTGCTTGGCTTATTTATCTTTTTTACGTATTTTTGTCTTTTTGTACATGCTTCAGATACAAAGAGCATCTTTTCAAATTCTTCGGGTAAGTTTTCTCATTCTCATTTCTTTGAATCGTATCTTGTTGCTTTACATCAAAAGCACTCTAAAACTCAACAAACAACATTTAATAAATACGATTTCTACATAGATGTAATGCTATTCTTGACATCTAAGTTAATTAAAACTTTTAAAGGAGAAATGGTAACAGAGATGAATGCTGTAAGTCACTTATTCTCTCTTCCATAACCTTTAAATGTTACAATTTGGATTTATTAATGTTAGAATTTTCTTTTGAAATCACCTCGGGTCTCGCTTTTTATCGTCTGTAACCACGCGATATCTGATCCTCTTGAGCGCTTTCACGTAGAACTAGGCATATAACAGCGATCCGATAGCGTTCATTCCAAGATTATACGACTGTTATGTTGTACAATTGCTAAGTAATCTTCTCCCAGTTTTGAGAATAAATAAAGTAGTGTTTTCGTTAGTCACATCTCAGGAGTTTTCAAAGCAAAAAAACATAACATCAGCGTTTGATTCGCTTGGAGTACTTTCAATTAAAATATGGTGTTTGTTCATTATATTCATTGATTTAACTTTTTAAGTTGTGCTGTCTAGGCTGTCGATTAATTGATTAATTTCTTTGCTGCTCGACTTATTGATATATCAATTAATTGTTTTATGGGTTACTGGCTGGTCTGTCGATTTTTAGTTGATTAAGAAATTTATTGATCGTTGATTAATTGATTGGTTAAATATCTCTTTTGCTAGCTTAAGGAAACGATTAATTAGTTTGTTAGTGAAATAATTGTAAGATTATTGAATTAATGAGCAAATTGATTAACGAAATTATTGATTAATCAATTAACTACGTATTAAATAAATTACTGCTAACCTACAAAACTGAGACTCTGGTCAATCTTCCAGCCACCACTATACTTGATGGCTGATACACAAATTGAGTAATTAAATACCAAAGCCAACGGTCTTACTGTTGTTCAAACGTTACACCCAACATAAACATTTCAGAACAGCAAGTACTCTAACAGCACCAAACTTTCAAAATACACCTGGCAACCTAAAGACAACAAATCAATGTTCAATGCTGAGTTACCTTAGGCCAACCATATAGCAACTACTCTGAAAGGTGCGACTTCTCCACATCGGAAAAGCTACAAATCATCAAAGGCAACAACAATAACCTGTTAAAAAAACGCTCCGAACTAATTTCAAAATGCAGACACAAAAACAAGTATTATCTAATGAACTATACCACCCCCTAGACAATTCATAGTGATTCTGCATAATGCCCCTTTTTTGTTGTATCTACTTGCTTATATATTT
>JANTCA010003212.1:0-10909 GCA_024741275.1 Chironex yamaguchii | reverse complement strand
GATACTCACTTACAGGAAGGCATACCCAAATCGATTACAATGTGTGCCAGAAATCTTAGTAGCAAATGATCACGACAGAATGAGAAAGTTACCAACAGAGAAGTCAATGTATATAACACGCTATTTTTGCAGTAAACCTTTTACGGGAACATGGAACAGCACCGTCACACGATATATAGATTTTTAGGAACTTACTTTCAGGATGGGGAAATGAGGGGCTCCGGACGTTTGGAAAAGGTCCACTAGGAGTGCAAACATGGCAAATACCGTACCTACCCTATATCCTATGCCCAGATGAATTTGCAATATAACCAAAGTCAAACTATACTATTTAGGAACAAAAATTCCAGACTTTTTGACCAGGCAATTGCAAGCTCTGGCAGCTATAACAACAGCTATAAAATTGTTTAGCGACATTGCCCACGAAAAGTCCATTGAAGCTGTAGCTCCCCCAGCTCTCCTATTCTACGCCACCGTTGCGATTCGTAGAAGCGGGTCACCTGCTCGGTGACTTCGAACGTGCGTTGACAGAAAACTCCATTCAGGCCCCGGCTGCGTCCTCGCATCGGTGATCCTGAGAAGTAATGAAATAGATGCTCTATAACATATGCCCGACCATTGCAGATATATTTTCCAGATAACAGGCAACAGAATTCTTTACCAAATTTATTTTCTTGATATCTTTAATTCTAGAAAGAATCCCTGAAACAATACCCCCATCCATGCTTGAAGAAATATTAGACTGGTGGAGTTTGGTTGGAAACAGAATCACAAGCTACCTCTGTAATTCCTATATGTAACAATTGTTAGTTGATGTTATTTTTGTGCGCGAAAGGACAAGAATAAGGTAAAATCTAATAAAATCTTAGTTGCAGTTCGAAATGCAATGGTAGTATTCTTACGATAATTCCTTGAGTCCTTAATAGTCTTTCCAGAGACGGTACAGTCTGCAAACATTGTCATACTGACCATTCTAAAATTTTCCGTCGATAGTCCAAAGGTCACTCCATATCGTGTAGTACACTTCAGGTTTCGCGGTATAACAAGGAGAAGAGCAGTGTATAGAAAATGAAAGAACAGGGAGACAGGGTGGGACATGATAGATCTATTGGATGAAGAAGAGATGGTTAATGCTGAACCAGGAAACAAATAGCAAGTAAAAAAAGAACGATAACAAGTCAGTCGAGAAAAGAAATTGGAGGAGAAGTACAAATGACGAAGCAAGTGGCACGTGGGGGGGGGGAGGGGTAAGAGATGCTTGAGAAGTAAGAACGGTAAATGAAGGGAAGAGAGTGGATAAGAGAAATACCGGGGAGCACCTATGGTAAACGACGGGAAGAAAATAGATAAAACAGAGAATAATGACAAGTAAGAACGGCGAACGAAGGGAAGAAAGTGGATAAAAGAAATAAGTTGGATGAGTATGACAAGGTAGAAGGTGAAGCAGTAAACAAAATGAAGAAAGTGAATGAGAATGATGGATAGAAAAAAAGAGATCGGCAATGCCATGGCCATCCAAACATATAAATATCTAAACAAATAAGTATCCAAACAAATAGGTATGCAAACAAATAGGTATCCAAACAAATAGGTATGGATGAAATGACAGAGATTACCAAGGATAAGAAAAAACTAGAGAGACTGGGCCTAAAACATAGAGGAAGTGAGGTAAGCACCCGACTACTATTAACCCCTGAATAATGAATAACAGTGTCGTATGCGCAAGACCTGCTGAGAAAATTGAGTAAAGTCAAACGAGAAAACACAAGTTATGTCGAGTGACTGTCTTAAAATTTAGCTTTAAGCTTAACAAACAAAATGACATACTACAACAAATTAGACACGCAATACAAGTACTGTAAACAAACAGAACACAGTGTGAAAAAATAAATCACAAATTCAACAAAAACAATATAAATATGCAATCACTACAAATATACTATGGCTTTTGCCCATCTACCAAAAGTGCACCCTACCTTGTCAACGTTATCCTCATTCTCTTTTATCAAAACAAGATTTATTACTATGCTATTAGACCATCCGGTATTTTTAAAACATATCAAGGAACACAGTTACTCAATGTTCCAGAATTAACGACACTTTTGCGGGACACTTACCTTCTAGTAAGAAATAGTTACAAACCTGGTCTGGTCAATGAGTGGGAGGGTGCAAAAAGACGCGCTTAAATTATCCATGAAACTCACATTACGCAAAACATCAGATTTTCGGCAGGTACACTTTTACATCGGGAAATCGAAGCATGCATGATATTTCGACAACTAATGGCTCCAGATTAGCGGAGACGTAGAGACATTGTGATAATTGACCCCGAAAGCCGACGACAACCAATGCATCGGCAAAAGTCAAAAAACGAAGACGACGACTAATTGGGTCAAGAAATGATCTGCCATGCGATTAGAGGGTATCCTTTAACTCTAAGGAAGAACAAGAACTGTTAATATTGAAGCAATGATGAGTTAATAGAAGCCTTTACAGAAAAAGTGTCGAAGCCCAGCCAGTGGATAATAATACTGGCGATAAAAGGTCAACGTTGTTCACTGAGCAACGATCTACGTCATACATACCAAACGAGAGGCGTTATCGCTGCCACTTCACAGATGAGTGGGGAAGGAACACTCAACTGAATTGCGATGGCACTTTAGAATATGACACCCATGTACAGTCTCAAAGAAAAGAAAAAACAAGACCCTTTCTATAACAGCATCAGTGAACACGAAATCAAACAAATCTGGTGATTAAAGGGACAACAAATAGCAGAGTCTATTCTTATGACCAGTTGCCTTCTCGACGACGAGCATCCGGGAAGGTAGAAAAAAATGAGCACCGCGTACTACACGGGTACGTGACTTCGACCTTACCAGGCTAGAATTGATTTGGAACCGGACGCACACATAACTGAATATTTCAAATTCATTTGGCATGCTTTACTCGACACAAGGAATGGTAATCAACGAGTAACAATAATCAGTTTGGTCTCGGTTACAGATTACTAAGGATGTAACTTGGGCTGATTTGTCTACAACTTGTAGCAGATGACGAGCAATAGTAAGGTTCCATTTCTCAAATACCTGTCAACTGGAATGCAACATGAAGGCAACATTCCTCACGATATCTAAGTTGAGAGACTAAAGAATACAACGGCAAAATCGATGCAGGTCTTCCTCCCAACGCTGTGAATATTATAGATCTGGATACTGATATCTCGATCAATTATTGCTGTTAATTTGGAGGTGATTGGAAAGTCGTTGTTAACACCACCAATGATTCTTAATTCATACCATCAATGCTTGGTGGTAACGACTACCAACTACAAGATATCCCACTCCGTTATCCTTATAATATTTACATTTTTCATGGTCTGAAGATAAAGAACAGTCACTAGGGGCTGCTGACTTCATTAAAAATATCATGGCGTTCCAAATACGCCAACGTCAGCTTTCTCGGTGTATTCCATCGACTAGTCGATCCCAAAATAATAATTTACCATCTTCATCAGTCCAATCCAGATATGTTTTCTGCCGGAGTATCCTGGGCACTTCACAATGTTTGTAAAAAATTGGGATAACTTGATGTTTATGTATCCGTGCAAGCGCATTTTCTAATTCATGATTGCACCAATCGCTTGAAACAAAATCCGGAGAAAGTACAGCAATCGTTTTTCTGCTTTTGTAAATGGCATCAAGTATATTTTCTATGATGGATTCTCCAACAGCAAAATGTTTAAAATGTAAACATAGTTTAATGCCCCTTTTCTCTAGTTCAGGTACTAAATGCCCGAGTACCCATTCCTTGTCTCTATTACTATAGCAAATGAATGCATCGAAAATTGTAGGAGTACCTACAGGGGTGAAAAAAGCATCAAGAACATGCATACAAACATCCATACATATTTAATAAAATAAAAAACAAAAGACGGGAACTAGGATATTAACGTTCCTCCTAGTTTTATGCTATGGCAATCGTCAGTCTATACAGCAAATGCAAAAAGAGCACTGTTCTCATTGTTTTCATAATACCCATATATGGTAATCCTCCACTCTTGACGAATATAAGAAAACCACTGTGTCTATTGAGGCACTACATATATCTGACACTGATGAAGGCTTAAACCGAAACACAGAAAAAAAATTATGAATTTCCCCTTACCCACCGCTGGGTTTCGACTCGAAATACAAAGACTTCGAAAGTCCTTCACCAAACCTTTTGGCCGTGATGGCACGGAGGTTTGGGTGTTGGTTTTTGAGTCTGAGGGTCACCGGTTCAAGCCCAGTCGGCTAACACTTAGTGCAGCTATTGTGGTAATGCTTCACTCTTGCCGAATCCATCCATCCAGCCAGCCAGCCAATCTGTCCAATCTATCCAATCCATCTAATCAATCTATCCGTTTTGTTTTGTAAGAGTTTGTTTGGTAAAGTGATAAGCTACGTCACCGTAAACGCTGTAAAATACTTTTGGTGAGTTACAAACACAAAGTTTAAGGAAAACGAGACACCTTTAAAATTTAAGCACTTGAAATACCTGTAGAAATACGTAATCAAGAAACGTAATTGTAGGCCCCAGTGCTCAAGTTTCGTTAATAGTATCTTTATCACAATGTTAAAACTTTCTTAGCAAATTATCAACTTGTCTCGCTCTACTTGTTAGAAAAGCCAAACTTCAGGCCGATTTAATTTTTAAAATCAACTTTTCTTGAAACAGTATACCTGTCGCCTGTATAATAGTCTCAGCCGCACAATTTGGTACTTAAGAACTTCTGTTGTTGTAAATTTTCCTGGACATAAAACTTAAACCCACCAGATGTTAAACTATAGAATTAAACGTAATGTAAAAAAAACCAATTAAAATCTGCAAATTGGGAATCACAGTTTTGTATACCCAGTTGTGATCACACCACTACTTCAACTGAACTTTTCAGGTCCGATAAATCACAGTATTTTAAAAACATGTTGTCACGTTTGCGAGAGTGTAAGATATGTTGTTTAAGTGATTGCCGTGTTGTAAAAGCGTGGATGGTTTCTTTCATTTTCATGGTCGTAGTATTGGTCTCCTTGTTTACGACTTTCCTATTTTTTTGCCAATTGAATGTGTGATCATTTTTCCAGAAGTGCTCAGCTTTTCTTATGATGTCACCCCTTTCTGCAGCTCTTCTACAACACAGCAATACTTCTACATCTCCAAGGGCATCTCGACCCCCGTCACCACTGTGGTCCACACATTGCGGTATAAAAAGTTCTACAGTCTCATTTCTAGTAGCCTGACGATGTGAAATTGATCTCAAGAAACGTAGCTCAGAAAAGGCTTCCGACTGTGAGTCCACTAAGACTAGGATTTCAAAAGTGACTACTTGCTGCACTAAAGCCACTGAACGAACGGTAGCAGAAGAAAGAAAATGTTTGATAAACTATCATCAAATTATTTCCAAAATAAACAAGAAATCAATACGTAATGTCTTGCGTACCTAATCCATCTTCCTGATTATACGACTTTGTATGGTCACCATAATCTACTGCAGTAAGAGGTGTACATCGTACTACCTTGTCTAGTGGCTGGTCAGAGTCCACAGACGACGAGCTGGTCCCAGTATACGTTGTACTTTTAGACTTAAACAAGTAATGCCTTGCAAGGGACAGAATCTTCCTCCTCTCCTTATAGCTCAAAAATCCTCCTATAAGGACTGGTATTAGCAACAGTGTAAGATAGAAATGACTGTACCCGGTACCTGGCAATGAAATAAAAAGCAACATAAAAGAACAATTTGAAACACTCTTGCCGATAACAATGGTGACGATGATTATTATGATGACATTTAATGAGGATTATGATAGGGATGATGATAATGTTGCTGCTGTTGATGACTAATGACGATGACAGTAACAACAATGGTTATTGTTAGGATAATGATGCTGGCCATATGGTGATCATATGGTGGTCATTATGATAATTACTTATGATAATGATTGATCGATGATAACGACCAGGACAATGACAGATGGTGATGTCGGGAATCATGACGGTAGTGATGTCGGGAATCATGACGGTTGTGATGATAATAGAGGTAATGACGGTGTTTGTGATTATAATCATCTTGATAATGAACGATGATGAAGTTTATAATGAGGATAACGAAGGACGAAGATCAAGTACGCAACGGTGAAGATGAGTATGACGACGTCGGTTTAATTCAAATTTGGAAAAAACGAAGTAGTCTACCTGACACAGTCAGCAAAATAGTCTGTATGTCCTTCTTGCCAAAGGCTGTAAGTATACCCTCACAGGTATACCTACCAGCATCCTCTTCATCCAATGAAGAAACTTCGAGCAAGAATTCCCCCTCCTTGGTATAAATTTTAAATTTATCGCGCTGCGGAAGTATTATAGCTCCATCCTTTCTCCACAGCAGTTGATGAATAGAGATATTCTCTGCTAGGTTGCAGGACAACCGCACAAGGGAATCTGAGCTGGCAGTGATAAATGCCTTTGCAGCACATATAAACGAGCATGACATATCTGTAAACAAATAAAATTAAAGTTGAGTGTTTTGTGGACCTGACTCACAAAGCAAAGTCGGTAAAGAAGCCATCGTCAAATCGTCTACATCCACCTATGTAATGCTTAAAATGGTTTATCATGAGGTGACGAAAATGAGAGTTACATAACATACCCGCACTCGTACTGGTTGTCTCATTCTTGTCGTGGATAATGTTTTCCGACATTTCAACGCTGATCTGAACATTTTCTTCAACGACTCCGTATCACCTTTAGGCACACCCTATCACTACCTCTGGACGTACTTAGACAGCAAAATGCTTCCATTATCTCTGCCTAATTGTTCTCGAACTAATAGTTATGGACTTTGTCAGTTCTCGTGATTTTAATTCTCATGACCTTTAGATGTAACTCATCTAAACTGCTTTCTAACTTTACTTATCTGAGAATTTCTTAAGCTCTCCTTCACTTTCGGCTAACAAGATTCTGTCAGCTGCATACATCAGGTGGTTGTAAGCCCTTCTCCATGTTTCACTTTATCAAACGTGGCATTTCTTATTACACTTTGATGCAGTTATATAAAGGTAGTATCAGTTCAACTCCCTGCTCTTTGCTACAGCAGTCACAGTTTCTTTATTGTGGCATGTTCATCTCTCTACAACATTTTCATAAGCACACCAAGGCCAGTTGATAAACCCATGGCATGAAAGTCCTCCTAAAAGATTTAATGACCCACACAAACAAAGGACCAACTATAGTCAGTGAGGTATAGATAGATGGTGTCATGAGCTTATCTCGTGGTTTCCTTGATGTCTCTTAAAATTTGTCACTCTGTCTCTCATGACATTCCCCCTTCTAAAACTGACTTGAGGAGGTGACACGTTTCTTTCTACATATGGTTCCACTCTCCTCTGTATAATCTTCAGAAAAATGTTGCTAGTGTGCGAGCATGATGTGTCATGATACAATTTTCAAACATTTCATAAGCGTCCATCTTTAACGATAGTGTTACAAACATTGATTGCTTCAAATTTAGGAGCCAATGACGTTAAAAACCTTATCACTTTATTGCCTTTGCCAGTTTTGTGAAAACATAAACCACGTAAAATAGCAAAACATACAGAAGCACGTATTGTTCTTAATTGTGCAAAATTAATCAAAGTTTCACAAATAAACAAAGAAGTAAGACCACTGAATGGCTGCGAGTTAGCCAAGCAAAAGATGCGTGGTATTACCATGGGAAACGAATAACTAACAGCAATCATGTTAACTGCAACCTGGTGTGACTTTGCTAAGCAGGAATCTTTATCAGCATTGAGCAAAATAAAAGAAATGCAAAACTCGTGTTATGAAGACCAAGAAATTAATAACAGCATGACCCTTCTACTACTCTGGCTTAGCACAAAATACAGCAGACGTCATACAACCATTCTTGCTTGGCAGCATTAGAGTTAAAAAAACGAGAATATCACAACTTGCCAAAAACTCGTTATATAATTTCCAATACTTCTTGAACTATAAAGAAATATTGTTCTGAAAAATATTATTAAACTAGTTTTAATAATGGTGCCCCGCACCATCCCTGCTTAACGAGATCTCACAAGTAAAACAAAAGAGCTTTATTTCAAATGAAAAGAAATCTTTGAACTGGCAGTTTAACAGAAAACCATATAAAGTTTAGCACTTACCTGTCGAACAAGTCGCGTTCAAAGGGCATCGTTGACAATCCCCAAATTTTCCTGCGGGTCTTAATGCATGGCCCTGTCGAGGGTAAAAGGGACCGAAGTGGGTGTCTTTGCCACATGGTGTTGGAAAGGTTGAATTTAAAGGACAGTAAAAACCAAGAGGGCATTGCTTGCAGTTCTCTTTGCCAAACACGTTTGGTAAATTACTAAATGTTCCAGGTGGACATGGAAATTCTTTCCAGGATTGGTGTGTGCAGTAATAGCCAGATCTGCAAGTTGCTAAATGAAAATGAAAATAAACAAATAATAGGACAAAACAAAAAGACAACGAAACAAATATGACTACGAGATTTCTGACTATGAAGTACACGTTAAATACTGCTTTTATTGTTCAGCAAGGTCACTGTCATCAAGTTAACAGATGTCCTTGCTACAACGTAAAAGCAAAACTATATTCAAAAAAGAAGGTGAAGCTCGTTTCACTAACAGATTTTATTTTGCAATAAGTGACAGCAAACTGAGGAAAGGTCAGTCTTTGTTTCAACAAAACTTTGTATAGTATTCTGGTTATACAACAGCTGCTAATGACATCATTTTTGCGACCAAAAAAACACAATTGGTAAAAGCAATCAAAAGGTACTTCCAGACGATCACGGATTTTCAGTTAAACGATTAAAAATTGTCAAACTACAACAGAACGTCCGAATTACGATTACGAGGTAGACGATTACGAGGACCAAGGATGAGAACAACAATACATACGAGTACAAATGTAAAATTTCATGAATACGAAAAGGCTTGAATGATTATGATACTAATACTCGCAGTCGTACCCCTTGGAAGAAGAAAGTTTTCCTGTCGAAAAGCAACAAGCAGGTAAGTGAAGGTGCAATTTACCTGTGCTCACTTTAATTGTCTTCATAAATGGGCATTCGTTTGTGTAGTCAGTTACAACCTCACAAGCGTACTTTCTAGCATCCACGCTGCTTACGTTTGCGATTGTAAAATTACGATAGGTGCGGCCATTAATTGACCAAGGATTGCCCCATACGATATTCCTATACTTTGACTCGCTGGCAATTACTAATTTTCTGCTGATTTTATCCTCTAATTTAAATTGTATCACCGTGCTTCCCAAGGTCGGTGAAGAGCAAGTGATCACTCCTTTTGTCCCAATAACCAACACGGTTTGACCCTCTACTTCAGAACTGTGTCCGACTGCAAACTTAACGGTCGCGTCGCTAGGCACTGTGCGTCTGGAAACTAGGTAATAGACATAATACAATGGTAAGCAAAAACAGATGAGACTAGGGAATGAATCGACTTATATTGGCAAGATTATAAAGAATCAGCCTAAAAGTAAAAATTATAAAGAAACGAAACCTCAAGCTACAAAACACCAATTGCTCCGTAACGATGAGGAAACATCGTACAGATGACAAGCAAAAAACATATTTAATGATGGTAGCATTACAAAAGATCAGTAACTACAAAGACCACGGCCAAATAGCAATCGTCAAAGCAGAGCAGAGTTAATGATATTGCAATTAAAACATCGCAAAAATAAAAACTTTGAGTAAGAATATTGAAGAAACAAGATTCTGGCATGAAATACATTACAAACTAAAGAAGGCGGTGATGATATTAATACCAGCCAACTATCGACAACAATGACAGTACGAATACTACAACAATGATAGTAGGAATACTACGACAATGATAGCAGAAATACCACAAAACTGAAAGTAGGAATACTATAACATTGATAATAGGAATGATCCTTGTGGTAGAGAAACCATATCAAACAAAAGCAGTAGGAATGTCACAACAAAGTTAATAGTCATCACACTTCCAGCAGCACAACCATTACCAAGAATGAAAGTAGGAATACTGCAATAATGTTAGTAGGAATACTACAGCTATGATAATAGGAATAATACAACAATGATAGCAGGAATACTACAACACTGATAGTAGAAATACAACAACAATTATAGTAGGAATACTATAACATTTATAGTAGGAATGATACTTATGGTAGAGAAACCATATGCAACAAATGCAGTAGGAATGTCACAACAATGTTAATAGGCATGAAACTACCAGCAGCACAACCACTACCAACAATAAAAGTAGGAATACTGCAATAATGTTAGTAGGAATACTACACCTATGATAATAAGAATAATACAACAGTGATAGTAGGAATCCAACAACATTGTTAGTAGGAATACTACAACAATGATAGTAGGAATACTGGACGAATGATAGTAGGAGTGACACTAATGGTAGAGAAACCACATCCATCAAAAGGAGTAAGAATGTTACAACAATGTTAATAGGAGTGATACTACCAGCAGTGCAACCATTACCAACAACAGTAGTAGTAACACTGAAACAACGATAGTAGGAATACTACAACAATGACAGCAGGAATACCAGAACGATGATAGTAGGAATACTGCAAGAATGATAGTAGGAATACCGCAACAATGATACTAGGAATGATACTAATGCTAGAGAAACCATACACAACAAAAGCAGTAGGAATGTTACAACAATGTTAATAAGAGTGATACTACCAGCAGTGCAACCATTACCAACAATAATTGTAGGAATACTAGAACAATGATAGTAGGTATACTACACAACTATGATAGGAGGAGTACTACAACAATGATAGCAGGAATACTGCAACAATGATAGTAGGAATGACA
>JANTCA010003211.1:0-31421 GCA_024741275.1 Chironex yamaguchii | reverse complement strand
AGGAGTGTCAGACGAAAAAAGCTTTTAAGTATGATTTTAGCGCAATGTCGCAAATTTTCAAGGCGATTTACAAATGTTGATGTACGTTTTAACCTTTACTTCTTCCATCTCTTTGCAAATTTATCACAACACAAAAGCGTTTTTGGTACAATACAAATACAGTGACAGGTATCACAAAAATTCACTGCCTTTACACACGTCATACATACTTCCTGTATTAAGCAACTATTAGGCTACTATTGCCTGATCAAAGAGAGAAAATTTATTTGCAAGCATCTGTACATGTCAAGTAACATTTTACGGTCCTGCTTAACACTACCCACAAAAATACACACAAAGAAGAAAGAAACAAGTGACATAATTTTGTTGTTTCTCTGATATGCTCAATAAAAATCTTCATTGTCAAACCACTATACAAATAACACAGAAACTGAAACCCAAACCATTTACATTTCCTATGGTCTTTATCAATGTTAAAAACGTCAGTACAGTATTATATTGTACTACATTAGCTTGAAAACAATATGCTGAAAATAGAGCCTTAAAAAGTGCTCCACAAACAGGAGATCATTATAAACTTATTTTAGTCTTTAAGTGAAAGAGCTTTTCAGATTATTGTATCCACAACCTTCAATACTCACCACATCACACTTTTCGCTGCTTTCTTTTATTGCCTTGATTCCATTAAATATTGACCTAAACCTAAAAAGTGAGGTCAACAATGGATCTGCATGAAGAAGCATACTGTATGTCAACACCATCTGAAATTGAATTAGACAGATGTAGATGTGGTGGTGTCATATCAATGAGCATGTCATGTCATAAGTTGTTCTAATTTATAACTGAGCTTTCATAAATACAAACATAACGCCTCTGCTGAGCCCAAAATGGTTCAAAGATTGACAGCCATTCATGTAAAGGGACTCTGCAATAAACTTTATTGTCAAAAAGGAGCAAAATGATTCCTTACTATTTCTAGAGGTTCTGGTTGAGACAATCGGTGCAGCCCTCCTAATAAACATCTAAAGAAAAGCCATATTTTCCATTAATATGCTCTATGGATTCATCTTTACCAAAGTACCCAAAAGTATCAATTTTATCTAACCCTAATTCACAGAGTAGCATATAGTTGCTCTCTATCAAAACTGGAGCTTGAACTTGGAAATGTCATGACCATGTTTCTAGAAAATCGCTGTACTAAAAACATGATTATCTCTAAAATTCACCATACTGCTGCTATTTCATGTGTCATCTACATTAAATGGAAGATTTTACCATTAACACAAAACTGTGTGTTGCCTTCCAAACACAAAAAAATCATTATTTACAGACTTGTGCCAATGTGGCACAAGGTATGTAGGCCTTATGCCCCAAAGGTTGATTGACAGAATCAACAAAGATGTACCAAGACACATCCCAGACCTTTATAAGTCCTTAAAGCATACCCCTGCAGTCTTGCCCTTTGCCACCTGCTAAATAATATAGTGCTGTTTGCACTTGTTACAAATGTTAGGTCCACATATCACATTAGTGTTTTGAAGGCCAACTATGATGCAAGGCATCCAGCCTTTGTAGACAGAAAGAAATTGTTGTTCCATTTGGACACCTTAGCTTATCCCTGGTCCTTTACCAATTCTTTCTGTGTCAATACTGTTTCTAGCTCTCCTTTGTTACTATGAGTGGGATTCGAATACAGACAGCTAGAATTTTAGGTTTAAACAGGTATCTTCTTTCATTTTCAAATGGTAAGTACAGAACACTGGTGACTTAAACAACAACATTTAAGAATCATGAGCCACTCACCTTGTATGGCTTCCTTCCACTAATTTTACTTTCTTAAAGTTGTATCTTTGGCACAACTAAAAGACACAACAGAGTGGTGGACATTATTCATCATCAGGAACAAAATAAACCTATTGATTGAACCCCAGAAAATTCATTTGCTATTTCTGCAACTCTATGGCAACTTTCATTTGATGCTCACTTGACATGAGAATTTCATCTGTCTAACCCTCAATCTTTAAAGACTAAGAAAAACTTTAATGCTTTGCAACATCAAAGAATTTGAAATTATTTAAACTTCAAGAGCTACACCGATTGTCTTTTATCATCTCGATACATCACATGACTATAGTAACAAGCATAAAGGGGTCATCCATAAACGGCATGGGGAAACATCTCCAAAATTTGGCCCCTCTCCCTCTGTATGCACTTATGTCTCCTCCCTACGTGTACATATGCATCAATAGTTGGAAGATTGCATGTTACACCAGCTTAAATGAGGAAAACAGAGACAAGCCCAGAGTTTTCTTCTAGTTGTAGGACATTGCTTTTAAATTATTACCCTCAAATATTAAAAGGGTCAAAATGATAGGATAACATTAAATTACATGGGAGTAGAAAAGTCAATAGTTTATCATTTTCCAGTCTTAAACATTTTCTTCAATAAATTGGATTCTGTGTCATCTTTACTGTCTTAGTTCCTTCTTCCAGCTCTTTTCTCTTTACGTGAGTGTTCTAGTGTCATTTCCTCGCTACTCACAAATAACGAACACAAGGATGTGTCTTTATTTTTCACAATTTGTTAGCAATATGAAGATTGTTCACAGTGTTTTGTTATCCAAAGCAGATCAGGTGTTGATGGCACATTCATCTTTCAGACACTAAGCGGAATATAAATGATTTTAATTGTGAATATTCACTGCATAATTCTAAGTTTAGCTTCCCTATAACAACAATGAAAATAACACCAATCAACAGAATAAAGGGAGGTATTTATAATTATTCTGGATGAGACCTTTCTTTTATCTTTTTATAAGTTCAAGGTTGTTTTTGCAATATAAAACTCTCCGAAAACAAAAAATAGAAAGTCAAGCCCTGTACAAAGTCATCAACCTGAATACCTATGCTCCTGGCATGCTCCCTTTCCTTTGCATACTGTGCCAGCAGATTTTATGGATGACCCCTTAAATTGAGACTTGATGGTGTGAACATAGATCAGAATTAGGTCATAAGATAAAAAATGGACCAACAGCCCAAAGTAAGAGAAGCAATAGGAAATGGACTAAAGAAGAAACCAAAAGAAAGAAAAGGTAATAGGATACGAACATGGCTCAGGGATTTTAGAGTACAACAACAGATTTACTTCTGTCTACAAAAGTTCAACTTGTTTATATTTTCACATTTCAACTACCATGTACACCATGAAATGTAGACCCAGCTTTGCTAATAATTGTAAAAATGTTGACAGTGAAGTCAACTAAACAATCAGGGCTGTTCACCACTTGTTGACATATAGCATCACATTGTGCAGGTCATGATCCATTGATGAAGCGTACAACATACAAAAACCTCCTTTCTCTTGATGACTCAGCTGTAGCTACTTATGTAGATAATTTTTTTATACATTACCTGATTCAGTTAATCAAAAGTATGATCTACATAAGTAGCTTCATAGTGCCATTCAAATTAAATATACAACTGTGCTTATTTATGGGTCAAGCCCTGGGTTCCCAATTCTTTTGAGCTGATTAATATTCTTCAGCTCAAGTATCAATATTACTACCCTCAATTACTTATAACTGAAAGGAATTAATGACACAAAATTTTGAATGCCTGAAAACTTAATTATTACCAACTATTTAAGAACTAGTACAGTACAATTAATGTGCAAACTGCCAATCATATTTCTAAACATAACAAAATATGTGTACAAAATGAATTCAGTACAATGGCTGATGCTGAATTGACTGCACAAGTTGTGACATTCTGTGCTCTGTGACACCGAGAGCACAGCACAATTCATCCTTCATGTCAAGAAGACCTTTGAATTTCATTTTAATATGAAGCAGTGTAGAAAATCCAGATTTGCACCTATAGGACTATTCAAGAGGTAATATACAGCTGACTACAAGAATAAACAGCAGAGGATATGACTTGGATATTCCAATCCAAAATGCAAGAATTCTTGCCATTATCACAAATTTTAATGTTGCTCTCAAATCTTTTTTCAGAATGATCAACTCAGTCTGAACATCATCAACGTTATCACTGATTGTAGTATCAGGGGTCTTGATGGGATCCAATACAATGGAGAGGGTCATGTCCTCTCATTCCAAAAAATATTGATAAAATTGACTAGTGATCAACTAAGCCTGAACATCTTCATCGTCATCACTGATTGCAAACAATATTGACCAAGTGCACCAATTTTGAATCCCATCCAGGCTTTTTCCATTCAGACACAAGTTGTTCTTTTCTCTTCGACACCAAATTTTTTTCATCTTGTCACATACTCCTTGACAACGACATTGCCTTGAGAGAGCCAATGGAGTTGTGTGTAGTATAGCAAATTTTCATGTTCAGATTCCATATCATGACATGTGACTGGCATTTTAGTAGAACTGGCCATGAGTCATGTGTACACAGCACCTTGCTTAAAATTGGATGAACAATTATGTAATTATGTGATGTGTGCAGGAGCCAAATGTTTTCCTGGACTTGATTGTGGCCTAACAGTGCAGCTTTTCACTGATGCTGAGGAATTTGCCAGGAATTTTTTCCCTTCCAGGCATACTGAAAGACAGGTCTAAAGTTGAAACCTTTATGCTTACAGGACATCATTTTTTCAAGAGTTTTTCAATGCAGTCCATTACCCTCTGGCAAGTGTCAAATTACCCCCAGGTGAGTAATTACCCCAAGATTGGGAACCCAGAGGTTAGGCACATGTGAATTTGAGAAAAATAGTGGTATAGACCATATGTGGACTTCAAGAGGCAAAATGCCTTGTAATTAAGCTTTTCGAATCAAGATTTGACTACATATTCCATTTTGGACTTAACTGCATACTCATCCACTACTTTACCAACACTTCCACCATGAGTTACCAGGTCAAGTGGTAAACCATACAAGTTAAGACATTTTTACAGATTATACATGTGAAGCTAACTTCTCGCATTCTGAGTATAGTGCCAATACAATGTGAGAAAATATTTTGAAGGATAGTGACTGATAGTGTGAAATCATAGAAAGAAACTGTCATACACTAACCAAACGAGCGAGGTATCTCATGTGTGTGTGCATCTTCTTGAAGACAGATCCCTCCAAAATGAAGAAACATCTGTATTGCTTCACACATGTACAAGAGATGGCAATAGACATTTTGTCTAGCAAACATATTCTATGAGATGTCTTTGCATCTAAAAATCAATATTAAAGCACACAAAGTTAATGCTACTTACATTATCCATAAAACCTAACCACTCGTTTTCAACTGGTATGATAATCTGCTGTATCCAAGGAACACTGGATGCAAGAAAAAACTCCAATATAAACACATAAAAGATATTTTTGTGCAAATTACTTTACTTGTACCTGTATACTGAATCATTACTAAGTTAGAAGAAGTTATTAATCCTTAATAGTTTTGAAAATAAACAGTAAAAGTTTTAGTTCAACAAATTTTAAAATATTTTACTGCTTCATCCTTCAGTTTGCCAGACCACATCAAAGAGCAAAATGTTCTGACGATAAGTAGAATATAAAACTGGAACTTTCATGAAACTATAATAGATTCATGTAGATTGAAGTCTTTCAGTAGTTTGTGAAGAAAGACATAATGGCTTCTGTTATGCTGAAGTTAAAAAAAATGACTAAAATTCACAAGCAAATAACTTACTGGTCGAACAGTTTCGGCCTTATCTCAAGGCCTTAATTCATTGACTGGTTCTATTCTCATTGGGTTTCATCAGATCCTGTGGGATCTGATGAGAGAAGCTGTCAGTAGTTGGCTGGGAGGTCATAACCACTATCACGGTTGTGGGGTAGGCAGTGCTGTTGGATCTCAACTGCCTCACGTATTTTCCTTCTCCAGAATGTAACCAGCTCAAATGACAACACTAACTTTAGCTATCTTACCTGGTTAACATGTGATGAAGTTGGTTGTCATGAGGTTAACAGGTACATCCATTGTCCTCCCATCACATGAGGCACACTATCCTCACACGTTAGCCATGATCCATTATGTGCTAGTAGAAAGCATTGTACCCTAATGCATGACAGGGGCTTGAGCTCATCTGATGATCTCTGCTGGACTCTGTATAAATACTACCCTACAACTGTGTTTAAGTTAGTTAAGGAAGTCATCTAGACACTCAGTTACTTCTCTTGTGTTATAGTTCTCTAACATAATAGAAGTAAAACAGCATTCTTCTTGTTGTAGATGAAGTTTTATCAACTCCAGTCACAGGAAGATACGTGACGTAGTTGAGATCCAACAGCACTGCTCACCTCTCAACCGTGAAAGCAGCTATGACCTCTCAGCCATCAAACGACAGCTTCTCTCATCAGATCCTGTGGAACCTGACAAGATCTGATGAGAAGAGAACCAGTCAATCAATTAAGGCCTTGACATAAGGTTAAAACCGTTTGACCAGTAACTTATTTGCTTCTTAACTACAGCTATTTTTAGTTAACCTCTTACAGTAGTATTTTGTGGAGTATGTAACGCACACAGATAAAAATGTGTTCTAAAAGTGTTAAAGTGTTCTAAAACAGTACTGTTGACAGTTTCGTTAACACAATGCAATGGTTTTATGCATAATAGAGTTGAGCTAATAAGATGTTAGCCAGAAGGCGGCAAGTTTATGAATTTGTCCTAGAATGGCTAAAAAGGCAAGCCTATAGTAAGGCATTTGGAGCAAATTTGGGTGAGTTCCTGCGAGAATTAAAACATGGAGCAAAACAACTCTATGAACACTCCCCGACATACGTTAGATGGGTTTAATAATGTTAAAATGATCTAGCAAGAAGTTAGCCAGAAAGCTGTCAGCTAATAAAATTGTCAAACTCGGATCAAATTTGGATCATTTTATCTGGACTTTGCTGTACACTGGACAGAATTAGTAAGTCCCATTAATTTCTTACCACTTTAGTATCACAGAAAAAATTTTCATGTTTTCTGGACAAAATTTGCCCATGTGATCTTAAATTTGTGAGTTTGACGGTGTAAACCAAAAAGTAGTCAATGTGGCATTTTACTACACAAAGCTTCATCAAATTATAATTTATATTTTGGCAATACTTTATTACATGATAACTTTAAATATTATTGGTCCAATTCCTGAAGAATTACTTATTTTCAAACAATGTATCTAACCTACTGTCTAAAGACACTACTCTTACATTTCACAACCATACTCACTTGTCTTCCCTGTAATTTACAAACCTTCCTGGATAAGATAGACAGAGCAAATAAAAAAAATGATTTCTTGGTGGAGGTTTTCAAATAAATGTCTTGAGGCAAAACAGAAGAGTTAACAGAACTTATAATCAGATGGCAATATCTTCAATGAAGTAAAGGGGTTATTGTGAAGGCATTGTGTCTCTGTCAAATTATGTTAAGTCTACTTTTGCATGCTGCAGTAGTGCAGATCTTTAAATGCATTCTGTATATGATATTCAATATTAAGACAGTTTTACCTCTCAAAAGTTTGAATCCCATAGAATATGACTGGTTTGCATCTGGCATAAATATACTACAAAGAAATAAATGAACAATATTGTGCAATACAACAAACACATACAACACAAAGATATACAAAAATGCAACACATAGAGATACAAGAAATGTGTGTATGGCTTTATAATGCAACGGAAAATCCAAGCTCTGAACTTCATTTGTCCTTATTATCACCTTATTAAGCATGACATGCAGTTAATGCTCAAACTCATCAGATTAATTATACCTTAACATCATAAATATCTAAATGTGCAATCTACCAACCAAGAACAAGGAGCTCATGAAGGAGCTAAGTGCTTGACGTGATGCTCTCTTCACAATGACTTTTACAGTAAGACTAAAAATCATAAAAAAGCAACATCCTGTACATATGAAGCATAATGTAAGAATTTTGTGATAAATCAACTATGAACAAGAAACATCAACATTTGTATTAGTGTTTGATAAAGAAATCATACAAGGCCACAGAACCATAAGTTACTTGTGATACTAAAAAGTGAAGAAGAACATGTTGGTTGGTGACACACTGATGCTTTATCATGTTGAACATTTTTAGTAATATCAATCAGTGTTTCCATAGGGTGCTATGTACCATACGATGCTTACATGTTTTAGCAAAGTCTGTCTTATTACAGATGCCATTATTTAGAATTTGATATCTGTACAAGAAACAAATTTGAAAACTAGAAGTTAAATGGTAATCATTTTAAGTATGCACTTTATTCAAACAATAAACTTCTCAAAGTATCAATGCTTACACAGATCGCAAACAGGATCTCATGTTAACTGTAACTTTTTAAACCATGCACTGATGTGTCCCACAGAAACTATCAAGAGCTTGCTTGATAGCACAAAATTGAGGCACAAAATATTCATTGATATAAAAAGACTTGACTAAGTGAATTATACTGTTTTTTAAAAGATCAATTTAAAGGTATTTTGGGAAGGAATCGCCTGAAATCTCACCTTTACAATAATAATGCCTGGCCACTCGTTATCGAGGATACCTGTCTATTCACCTCGCTAGCAACCGTGACTTTGTAGACGCCTGCACAGGCTCATTTACAATCACTCATTCGAGCATTGTCCGCAGAGCCAACCTGCGGTTTATACTGCACATTAGCGCGTGCAGAACTAACTTTCAGTTTTTGAACATGAGTGACAAAACCAGTGTGAACAATTGGTTGAACAAGACTGGACACCCATGATCTCAACCACGATGTTTTGTGGTATTGTGCTAGCTCAGCCTTTACAACACTAAGTGAATTATATACCATGACGTATTTCAGTGTTACCTATGGAATTGCAAAGGCATTGTTAATAAACATCAATACCTCAGTCTATGTCATCTTTTACTTATTTACCGGTGATATCAATTGTAATACTTATTATAAAGCTGAAAACCTCAATCTACTTGAAAAAACAGCTAATATTGAAAAAACAACAGAAAATGTGTTTTGCTTTGAACAAATTCTCAATAAACATCGATAAAAAGTTCTTTTTTGTAAATGTCTTTGAGACCTCCTTGCAGTAGTTATTAACAAAATTTAGAACCTAGCTACTGAAAAGACCTGTAATGTCTAAATTTGTTAGTGTCCTTCCAGACGAAACTCTCTCTAGGAAACATCACTCCATTTTGTAAGAAAATGTTTCAGTTCCAAAGATGTGTTCAAAGGGATAAACAGTATCAAAAAGAAACGTATTCTGTGAACATGTGTGCAAACATTTAGTGATAAAGAATCTTTCCTGTGTAATCTGTTTACTGCTCTGCTTGGTGCATGCTATTGATCACACCAGAATAACTCAAAGGAATATATAAGTGATACATTACCTGCTTTGGTGATGGATTTCCTAAGCGTTCTCCCCTTCCACCTGCTGGTAGAACAGCTGAGACCCTAAAATCAACTGAATCCCTCATCGTATATTTTGTACTTCATTACTACATGGGCTACTTATTATCCATTACCACCAGTATTCCAATACCCGCTCAATCTCTTTAAAATTAATACTGGACAACATATCCCAGATGGAGATTTCATGTTAACTTTAAAAAACAAAAAGGTAATATCAGGGTTACCACAACGAGGCTGTCCCAATAGTTTTTAACTCACGGTTAATTCCTTTGTAAAAGGAGTGAAAGCGTACCAGTGGCGAGCTCACGGTCAAGTTTTGCTCTTATGATAAAACATTTGCTGTAACCTTGCTTTTGTAACTTCTGTTTTTATAAAGTAAACATTTTTTATCAAAGATTTACTATATGCCTAGGTTCCTGAGCAACACAGACCTAAAAGTTACATTTATGTTCTCATGTAACATCTCTAATACGAAATAGGGGCGTGTCCCCTGTAACTATATTTGGTCACACCCAAATCTGAAATTTAATCTGAAACACCCTCCAACGAAAAACCCCAATATAGAAAAACCCCATACCCCAATATGGCTGGGCAAATTTCCGATTTGGGTGTGATACAATATAGTTACAGGGGCCACGCCCCTATTTCGTATTAGAGATGTGTAGCTTCGCTTTCTTCTGCCCTGGTAACAGTGTCTTCTTGATGGGTACTATGGGGGTTCCATATTCGCAAAATTGAGTAGGCTCCCAGACTCCTTTGGTAATCCCATTTTGGAAGGCTTCCTCGAGGTCGGATTCCAGAGTATATGGGACAGGACAGGCATTTCGGAAAAGGGTCTGAGCATTGTATTTAAACTTAATTTCCAGCTCAAAATCTATGAGGTATCCCAATTCCGGTTTCCTAAGGTTGGAGAATTCCTGGCATATGGACTGGCACCGTTTTTGGAGTTTCAGATCTGGTTCCAGGTGGCTTAAAACGGCCTGGCATGGTTCCTTGGCTTTTAGGAACATTATCAAGTGAAATGCCTAGGTCACGGATGGTGTTTCGTCCCAGCAGGTTTAGATTGGGAATCTCGGATACAGTGAAGTCAATTTCCTGTGGCTTTGTGGAATCCTGGGTCCTAGTTGGGGCTATGAATGATCCCTGTACTGGTAAATCGTGCTTGCTGGCTGATTGAAATGTCCAGTTGGGTTCATTGAGAGGAGGGCAACCAAGATCCTCCCAGTGTTGCTTGGAAATGAAGTTTCCGGCAGTGGTGGTGTCCAGTTCCATGTGGACAGTTTCACCTTGGATCTCGAGGGGGCACTTCCATTTTTGGCAAGGATCTCTTGTTGGAGATTTTGTAGACCACTTCGATCCTTTTGACCAGAGACTTTTCTTTTGAAATTTTCTTCCTGCAGACCTTTTCCAAGTGTCCTCTAGTGCCGCAGTAATTACATTCTGAGGTCTTTAAACGGCAGTTGTCGGCATGACATTCCTTATCCTACAGCGAGGGCATGGAAAACTAACCTTCTTGGCGCAACTGGCATCTTTGTCTGACGAACCTTTCCCTTGGGTTCGTGTTTAGGTCGTCGGCTGACCTTTTGGACGGGTTTTTGCTTGAAACGTTGAACCGTTTCTTTGGCAACCTTGGCTGCATCCTCCATTTCAATGGCAGTTTGCACGGCTCGGGCAAATCCAGCTCGTCGTCTTTGACCTTGAACAGGGCTTTCAGGACGGCTTCGTTGTTAACTGGACAGATGGAGCGAGAGCGGAGTGCTTCGTCCTGGGCATCCTTGATTGAGGCAAAGTCGCATGTTGCGGCATCTTGTCGGACACGGGCCGCGAGTTCCTGGAGTGTTTCACCGGGTTTCTGTTGCATGTCGCTACAGAATTTAAACCATTCATGGACGACGAATCGCTTGGGGTCATATTGGTTCTTCATAAAATCGGAGATTTCATCCATCATCAGATGGTGCTTTTGGGTGGGGTCTGTTGACGGGCCAGGTTTCCTAGAAGATGGTAAACATCCTTGGACTGGTTGGCCAGGAAAATTTGAGCCAACTTGCCGTCCTACACAGAATGTGCCCCAGCAAAGGTACAGAAGCGGTCCAGGTAGTCAGGCCAGAGTTCAGAAGTGGAATCAAATGGCTCAAAATCCGGGATATTTGGAATCTGGGATGGCATGGCTGCGGCTACATGGGTACCCTGGGTTCCAGGATGTAGCATCTTGAGTATGGTCTCCATTTGTTCCCTGTGCTGGCGTTCCTGGGCTTCCAATTGGGCTGACTGTTATTGCCTCTGAGCTTCCATCTCTGCCTTCTGTTGGGCCATCTGCTGCTGCAAGAGCTCGATGAGCTTTGCTGTCTCTGACTTCGTAGGAGCTGCTAATCTTCACCAATCCGGTAAACGTGGGTCGTCTTCGACTTGAGTCTTTGTCGTAGTGTTGCTGAAGTATCCTGTCGACTGCGCCAGAAAATCCCTGTTGTATACTAACACAGGATTTTGTAATTAACGTTTATTTAGAACTAAGTAATACATACACAACAAGCAAGATAAGAATATGGGGAAAACGTCGCTTGATATAGGTTTTGAAATTCTCCTAGAAAATTCGGGAAATAGGGCCATGGAGCCTTCTAGAAAGTTCTTTACATGTACTAAATACACCGCACAAAGTGCAGAAGAGCACGTTTACTTACTTAAAGACAGGCAATGTCAACCCATTCCAGAATACACAGAAAGTTGGCAGTTTGCCGTCTTCTGAAAGATCTGGAAAGTTCGGGTTACAAATGGTTTACAAGTTTTCGCCACGACAAGAATTATTTGCTTCTGAAGCATCATATCAGTCTGCAACTGGTCTAGCACACGGGCATTGGTCTCCCTTTCCTGTCAGGATATCCATAGAATTCTCCTGTATTCCCATATCTTGAACGCATCAACTTTGTTCTGCATGGATCTAGACAAGGTCCAGGATTCACAACCATGTATTGCGACAGCAAAAGAAGTGGTTCTGACAACTATCAATTTCAGTTCCCTGGTGATATCTTTGCTTTTCATGGTCATTTTCTCAATGGTGCTTCAGGCAGCTGCAAGCCTTTTTATGATCCTTGCATACATGTTTCTTCTGTATTTATAGTGGAGAGAAGGTATACAAAACTGGGGACCCCTCAATTTGCTTGTCATCTACGTAAAACCTACCGTAATCTGACCTATGCTCGTCTAACTCCATGATTTTTGTTTCTTTGCTATTGAGTAGAAGGCCTCTATCACAACTGATCTTTTGGATATCTGACAGAAGACTGAGCAGTTCATTCTTGCTTCCATATGGCAATATTGTGTCATCAGCATATCGTAATTTATTTATCTTTTTTCCCCCAACAGAGATACCTGATTGTATGGCTCTACTTTCCCTGGATACTTTTCATATCTCTGCACGGATTTAATCTATTCCTTCTGCTTTGTTGTTTGGTAGCTGCTTGAGTGCCAAGTGCATTTCCTCCAGAGTGGGAGCTGGTTCCGCCCAATGATCGATGGTAGGGTGTGCAGACAGTTGTTTGGTTCTTTATAAAGGTTTTCACGATATTCTGCCAACCATTTGTTATCTGATCTGATTCGTTGAGCATGTTATCATCCTGATTATTGATTACAACTGTCTCTGGGCTCCAACTGCCTGTGATCTCCTTTACTTCTTTGTATACTTTCTTGGAGACATGCCAGTTGTTTTCCAGTTCTCTACATCGCTCTTCTAAATACTATTTTTCATCATTTTTTGCTGCATTGTTAAAGTCTCTGTTTAAAGACGACCATAGTTCATTCTCCCCAGCAGCTTTTGCTTTTCTCCTGCGTTTTGCAATTTCAATGGTTCCTTCTCATCAACCATGGTCTCCTAGTTTTTCTTCTTTTAGATATATGTTCTTTTGCAGTTTGTTTTACAATGCTTGATATTTCTGCCCATAGTTTGTCCGATCTGGAATGTTCGTCCGTTTGTTCTAACAGTGTTCTGACAGAGGCGGTTAAAATATATTTTTTAGTCAGTTAAAGAGGATAGTTTGTTTCAAAAAACTCTCTTGTTCATTCTGAAGCAACCCCGATTTATTGTGGATCTAAGAGTACCAACCAAGTAGCTGCAGGGAGCACAGGGGCAGTGCCACCCAAGTGCAAATTTTGACTACAATTTGCCCTTTCTGCCTACAGTTACTTCCAATAATGTTTTCGAAACCTGGAGTAATTAAATGAATGTCAACGAGAATGAAATTAATTATCTGGCACGGATTGCCAGAAAATCTAATTTTGAGGAATTTGCAAAGTGTTTCATTTCCCTGTCAAGTGTGATGTGTAGAGCTTTGGCGTCACACAGTTAAGAGGTATGGTGTATAGAGAGATGTTTTAACAATTACTTCATAAGGGACTAGTTTATAAGGAACCTGCAAGTAGAAGGTCGAAAAATTTAAAGAACTCATACCACTTAAACAAAATTCTTAAAGAAGGTATTTCCCGGTCTTGCAGTCCATAATAGTCATTGCCCCATTGTCTATGACCAACAAAAGTTCAATTTATTTCAAACCCCATAAGTTTAATTAGAATAAAGAAACTATTAATGAACTTTTGGAACTACTATTTGATCAACAGAAGTCCCAACATGAGGATCTTTAGGAGCTAGGCCTTGAGCTAGATTCTTTATTAAAAAAGTACGTGGTTTCCTGTTAACATAGTCACTTCAAAAAAGTATGCGTGATATTAAGCGAGTAGAAACCGAACTCAGAAAGTAGATCCAATTTCTTGTTTGGTTGTGTTTATTCATTTGTACTATTTGTGGTGACAGTAGTGTAGTGCTAAGTAAATCTGTCTTTCCTTTCCTTCTCGGATTATCAACAGCCATGTAAATCACTGCACTAGGTCTTCAGTCAGTCGGTGATCCAGTGATTTAAGAATGAGATACTGCTGCTACCATTTGATAATCCATTGTTAAATTATTTCAAACAAAAGAAATTATATCAGAACAATAATGGAACTACAATATTCCAAACACATATTTGATAATAATTATATTAGCAGGAAAATAATTCAGCATTCAAATTCAAATTGTTTAGTAGCTTCACGCATTTTTATTTTAAAAAGTTGATAGATCTACAACCTTAAAACCAGCTGAGCACCCTAAGAACAGCCTGTCCACAATCAGCATGGGCACGACACTCCTCTCAAAACATTTTTCTGATCAAATCATCATTACAGGGAGGTAAGTTAATTCCCTGTTTATATCGAAACGTAATGTTTTTAAATAATAATCTGTGGCTTGGCTCACTGATAACTCTTAGTCAGTTGCCTTATTAGTATGCAGTCCCAAACACAAGTCCTGAGTATGAAAGGCCTCCAATCACAATGATTTTAGAGAACATTACCCTTTGCAACGTAATCAAATCTTTTTTGTTAGTGTGTAGTACAAGGTGCATTCTATGCGAAGCTCACGCCGGAGAGGGAGATTAGTTTGGGGCTGTTCAATAATTACATTACGCAAATTTCGACATATTTTCAGACCCCTTTCCCGTTGTCACAGATCAGAACATTTGGGTCAACCCCCTCTTTTAACATAACAAAACAATTCCATGACCCGCCTCCCCTTGGATAAAAACTACAGAATGCTTTAACGCTATACACAGCCTCGTGTTCAATGTAATCTGTCGGAACCCATTGCGAGTAAAATTGGAAGAGCAAGGTCTAGTAGAAGCCTAAAGCGGTCTGGATCAGAAAATGCCCTCCTCAATGACATACCCCAGTAACGGAAGACGTCAAGTCAAAAAGACACTATTTGCTGTTGTCGAACTTCAGATTAGCCTTCTGAGCAGCCTCCAGATCAAGGTTGGTATCATGATCGACAGATAGTTATATTGTTGAGATCCGGAAACACTGCTTTAAGTCGATTGTCTTGAGCAAATCGCATCAACTCTCTCTCTGAAAGCAGGCAACTCCATTGGTTATGCGAAAAGGGAGCCGGGTAAACTGATCAAGTCCGCCTTTTGCTTCAAACGGAGTGTAAAGTTTATCCTCATCTTTCCAAGGTATCTGATGGTACGCACTTTCTAGGTCAATAGTACTGAAGACTCTGTACTAGGCTATTTCGTTAACAGTATCATTGATTCTGGGGATGGAAATGCATCCAACTGATTGAATTCGTTAATTGTCTGAGAGTAGACGATGACTAGACGCTTCTTGTGCTTCTCGTCTTAACAGTTGTTACAACAACTTGCCATGGATACTGGCTAGATTCGTTGATGCCCTCTTCAAGACATCAATCCACTTCTTCACTAATGAATTTAAATCTTCTTTACTATAGCATCTAGACTTAGGATGAGAGTCAGATGCCAGGTTTGCAAATGGTGAAGGTGGTTCAATATTTAGCATAGTAAAGCTACAAACAGATAAAAGGAGTTTTGTACCACCATACCTGAACATGACACTACCCTGTTGAGATTGGAACTCAAGTCCCAAAATAAGATCCGAGCACAGTTCTGACATGACAGACAGACGGAAATCCTTATATATGTGTCCTTGGTAATTAAGAGTGAGAACCCCTTGGTCTTTGTGCTCAATGAGTTCGTTGCCATTGTGACTGCTAAATGAAGTCTACGTCTTGTTATTTACTCTTTACTCTCATTGCAATTTACTCAGCAAAATTAATGGATAAGAAATTACGACCAGGAAATTCTAATGCCGAACCAGTGACAGGTATAGAAGCTACTTGCTCTAAGCTTGGTGAATGTAGCTCTCACTACTTCCAGTGTCAGAGAGTGCCTGAACACTCTAGACTGAGTTTGCCAACAAAATAGCAGTAGACTTCTTCAGAGTTTCAGGAGTACCAACATTAGCAACGATAGGTGAACACACGGCAGCCTAAACGTCATCTTACAGAAGTATCTTGCATTAGTTACACTTAGTGTTGGACCTGTCTGTGGTCAGCCAGAGTATGTTGGTTACTTGATTCAAGTGATAAAATTGCAGCATTGAATTGCAGGGAAACTGTATAGCTTTCGAAATTCCGCACCTCTGACTCCAAAGCTCGAGCTTGTTCAAACATTGTCTTTAAATCCAAGGTTTTATTTTCCAAAAGTCGCTGGCGAAATTGGTTCCAATGTAAACCTTTAATAAATGCCGCTCGAATGTATTCTTTGCAGTATTGGACAGCACTGACAGACTCAAAGTTACTTTGATAGCTTGAAAATACTCATCAAGGGTTTCACCAGCCTGATGCCGTCAACTTGCAACCACACGTCTGGCGTAAATTTTGTTAGTAGGTTTAACGTATTTATTATGAAGTGATTCGATAGCTGATTCATAGGAGGTACACTCTTCTATGTATTGCAAAACAATAGATTAAATATAGTTTGTAAAAACTCTGAATTTATCAACATCATCGCCCTCTAACACTTCAAGAAAATTTTTGAAAGTTCGTTTCCAATGAATCCATGATGTTGTAGTTCCAGAGTCACTGGTTCGGCGTTAAAATGTTCCTGGTCGTAATATCTTATCCATTAATTTTGCTGAGTAAATTGCAATGAGAGTAAAGAGTAAATAACAAGACGTAGACTTAAGAGAAGCACATTTGAGGCTTTAATCAGCAAAACTACCACACGCTAGTTGTAAACAATTAAAACTATAGGACACACAGGTTGTAAACAATTAAAACTACAGCACACACAGGTTGTAAACAATTAAAACTACAGCACACACCGGTTGTAAACAATTAAAACTACAGCACACACCGGTTGTAAACAATAAAAACTACAACAGATGTGAACAATTAAAACAAGCATTGATAGGCACAAGGGCACACCTGAGGGCACACCTGAGGATACACCTGAGGGCACACCTGAGGGCACACCTGAGGGCACACCTGAGGGCACACCTGAGGGCACACCTTACAAATAACAAAGAACTGATTGTTAAATTGTCACTCACCTTCATTGTTACGATGACAATTGTCTTTGACGACTAAAACATCAGACAGAATTTACGACTGGAACTTACAGTGAATAAACTGAATTATCAATAACTTCAAGATCACTGTCTGATGGAGTGATAAGTATTGCCTGGTCTTCTTAGATCGGATCCAGCTCACTCCTTCCATAGTTGACTTAAAAATGAGGTAACAAAAATCTTTCACTGATGATCTCTGGGTATGAAGATTTGAACACGAAATATCTTCATATTTTAGAATTTGCAAAAGATATTGTAATAACTGGATATGAAGCGATTCCCACTTTTCAGTTTCCTGCTTTGCATCTTCTGTTGTTTCCTGTGAGACAAATTCTGACACCAAGGGATGGTCAATAGCCATACTGTTCCAAATTTCAGCCAGAATATGACCTACATGCTCAATATGTTTTACTTCCAGCTCAGCATCAGTGGTGTTTCTCTCATCATCTAGATCATGATTTAAGAGAACACCACTCAACTTTTTGCTGAGAGGAGCTATTCTTCGTTTCACACAGTTAAAACTGATCCTTGCTAGCGCAACGCCAATGGAAATCCTAATGTTTTTTTATATGTGGAAACATCAGACGTTTACAAAAATGTCAAGTTGTATTCAAAATGTTATTCTTTTGTAGTATCTTGCTCGATTAGCAGTAAGTGAAGTGCTCTATATAAGGACGTGTTTGGGATGTGCGGGAGCCATCCGGAGTCAACATTCCCAAGCTTTAACTGAACATAATCAATACAAAGGTGAAACTGAATATTATTAGAAATTGATAAAAGGAAAATTTCATGGAGGTCTGAACTTTACCTTTTATAAGTTTTTTAAATATTGACCTGCAAAGCGATTTGAAGTTTGGGAACAGAATTTGGCAACAGATCATCTTGAGAAGTGCACAGGACATTAATCATCACTGTATTACTGTTTTCCAACATAATTAGATTATGAATTATCCGGAAATCCAGAGTGTAAAAACACTTATACTATGCAGCTTTTGAAGGGGACAGCAAGAAAATACTTACACCTAGGACTACAGATATCCGCAAAATATCTAGCAGTGGTTAGATGTTCCATAAAATTAACATTTTTCTTTAAAGCAAGAGGTGAAATTTTGTCTTTGATGTCCAAGTCTTTGATTTCGGCCACTTTCCCCCCAAGACATGCAGACATCAGACACATACGGTTGTAGAATGCCTTCTCCGAAAATTTGAAAGACCAGTTCTCTGCTGGAAATGATGAACTCTGTTGCGGTGCGGGCATTCGTAATCTTTTCAAAATTTTCCATTGTCCCGGCACTTTTGATGTTTATTCTTTGTGATACGAAGTTGAAGTGTAATCCTATTACTTCATTTCTTAGTGCACTATCACACCTGCCTATTGTTGTGACAAACTGTTTTGCTCTAGCTCCTTTGTTTTGTTGTCTTTGGTTTATTTCATTGTCCTCTAATTTGTTTATGGTAGCTCTCTTCTTTTCGACCAGGAACTGCCATCTCTTGGATTATGTGAAGATTTCTAAGGATGCTGTCTCTTGCAGTAATAATGTCTGTTAAAATGAGGTCAGCCTTTTGAAATATTTTTGGATCCTCTGAAACAGGACGCAAGTATCAAACACGAAATTTTAAGCCATAACTGCTACAATCCAGTGCTCCATTTCTCAAAAAATTCTTTTGCTGTGTTTCTTTCAATGCAATCTGATGGAATTTCTGATATTTGCTTCCATAATTTCTTTGCATCCTCGAGATTATGAAGCACTACCTTTAGCATAGTCAGTGTATATTCCTCAAATCTCACTTCGAAGTGTTTAGAAAATGTTAAGCAATGTTCATTTTCCCTTTTAAGTAGCTTTGTTCTTTGAGTAGATGTTCCAAAGAAAGGCACTAATGATAAAACATTAGTCATCGACATGGATAGCTCAGGAACTTCAGATTACAATGATTTTAAAGCCAGATCAGATCGGTGACAAACACACCATACTGTAAGGATTTTCCTTCTGATATACTCTTTCAAAAGATTTGATAACTCTCAATCTTTGCCAGTATTTGCACTCCTGCTATCAGTTATTATACCAACCAGATTTTCAGTGTCTATTCCAATGTCATCCAGGTATTGGACAAAAGAGTCTAACAAACCATGTGCTTCACCTTGTTCACTTGTTGAAATAACGAGAAAAAGTGTTTGTACTGATACTTATTTCTTTGATATGAATCGAACAGTTGCAAACTGTATATACTTGCTGTCTATCTGAGCTTCCATCAACTTGCACAAAGTAGCATAAGCTGTATTTTAGTAAAGACGCCATCTTCTTAATTTCACATTTTACAATTATAACCCTCATTTTGGAGTATGTCACCGGGTCACGATAATAATAGAATTCAATTTTTTCGAAAGGAATAAATTAAGTGTAAAATCCTTCTGAGTGGAAAATTTGCAGCAAATTATTGCTAGGCTGAACAGCTGAGGACTTCGATGGCCGACTTCTAGCACTAGCTATTTCTATTTTAAAATTGTTATATATTTCAACCGCCAGTCTTATGAGAAGTTCTAGAGTGTCAGTTCTACATTTCTCAAAACCCTTTACCCAAGGGTGATCTTATGGCATCTTCTTACAAGCATCGTCATAATGATCTAACCATTTGAAATAATTTTCTTAGATTATCTTATCTTCATTATTTGGCCACGAGTTATTGTCGGTCAAATACTTCATTTTCAGATTGATTATGTGTCATTGTATTCTGAAATAAGGACCCATTCAAAGATATAAGAGGAGATAAGGACCAACAACTACGGGGGAATTTTCTCTTTACCAAGGGGGTAAGTCAAGGGCCTGCAGGGGAAAATTCCCCCGTAGTTACAATGCTAAAAAATACTCTGTATTACAGGGTATGATGCGTGCATCTACCACATCAAGGGGATAGGCTACTGATCATTGTCAAATTCTGTGCTGCTTTATCTCCAGTAGAGGTCTCTTAGGTACATAAAAATATTTCACTGGTTCACTCTAGTGTTTCTGGTCCTACCTCTGTGAGCCAAGATAACAGAAAAGACACTTGGTAAATACATTTGCTGGGATTCTTTCTGTCCGAAGGGAGTAAAATGAACCCTATCACAATACTTGTGCATGGGATATTTGTATTTGTTCAAAATCTATACGTCATAGCCTCTATCACGATTTTGGGGTGGGTGGTACTGTTGGATCTCAACTGCCTCACGTATCTCTCTTCTCCAGTATTGTCGTTCCCTGCCTAAAGATGTAGTGTTTACAGGGCATACCTGGTGATCTGGCTTTGAGATGGTCGCCAATAGCGGATGTGGCCCCTAAGGTTATCAGATGTTCTTTTAAACGTGTCTCTAGGCTGCGTGCCATTTCACCAATGTAGAACTGGTCACCGTCCTCACAGTCAATGTGATATACAACTCCACATTTCATGACTAATGGGGTGGTTTCCTTGGGGTGTACCAGAATGTCTCTTAGGGTGTTAAAAATTTTATGTGTTACACAAACCCCATGTTCTTTAAAGACGGCCTAAAGTTTTTCAGATACCCCTCCAACGTATGGAACAAAAACCAAAACCATACGTTCGTTAGTCGGACGGAGAGTAGTGAGTCGTCTCTTGAAAGCGGGCGCTTTTAGTATAAAATCACGATATTCATTGGCTTTTAGGACCTCTCTGATGTGGTGTTCTTAATCATCGAGTTGTAACTTATCGGACAAGATGTTGCGGGCATCCTCCATTAGGGAACGAACTATGGAGCGCTTATGGTGTAGGGGGTGATTAGACTGAAAGCTCAAATAATGGTCGGTGTGGTTAGGTTTATGGTAGAACGATGTGCTGAGGGATCCGTCATCTTGGATGGTAATGAGACAGTCAAAAAGTGGTAAACTACCGTTCTCCTCGACCTCACAGGTGAACTGGATGTCCGGATCGATGGCATTGATATTGTTGGTAAAACAATCTATCTCATACTTATGCAGACACACAAATGTATCATCAACATAGCGGTACCAACATATAGGTTTGCCCTGCAAACACTACATCTTAAGGCAGGGAACGATAATACTGGAGAAGGGAGGTACGTGAGGCAGTTAAGATTCAACAGCACCACCCACACCAAAACCGTGATAGAGGCTATGACCTCACGGCCATCTACCAACAGCTGCCCTCGTCAGGTCCCACGGGATCTGACGAGACCCGACGAGAAGAGAACCAGTTAATGAATTAAGGCCTTGACATAAGGCCGAAACTGTTCGACCAGTAACTTGTTTGCTTCTGAACTATATAGTTATTTTATTTAACTTCAACATAACAGAAACCATTATGTCTTTCTTCACGAAGGGACGATTAATTCTACTCTTCTTATGTATAAGAACAAAACTTTTCGGACAGTTTGTCTATTGGAGTCTGTCTACATTAAAACAAGAAAACATGGAGTCCTTAGGCAGAAAGAATGCCTTTTCCACTTGGACTGTTGCAATTAGGCTTTCGAATGCTTTGTTTGCTTTACTTTTCTTCCTGTCTTTATTGTTTCTGACTGGCTTTTTTCAAACTCTGTTTCTTATAAAAGGCTTTCCATATATCAATACTTAACCTTCTGATGATATATGCCCTGAATTGATGAAAAAATTTGTAAATATGTTTTTAGCGGTATATCACAAATTTTCAAGGTGAATTTTAAGTTTTACACCACACGAAGACTTCAAAAATGGAATGAGACTGTCAATGCAGAAACTTTCCTTAAGCTTGTGGGAACATACTTAAACCCATTTCCTTCACCAAATATTGGGTTATCGGTGACAAATTATCCTCCGTTTGTTACGGTCTTTGGCAAGGGTTTTCAGTTGTTGACTTCTGCTTATTTCGAATCGTACGATAGCGAATTTTTCTGACTTCTTTTAGAAATGGCATGGACGTCATTAATTCTGTCCCTGTACGTAATCCAGGCAATTAGTCGCAGGCATTTGTGTGACTTCCGATTTCCAATAATTGAGCACAAGCCCAACTATGACCCCTTCAGCAATCAGTCTGTCGTCCGTCCTCCAAAGGTCTGCCGCGGAGTATGTGATAAGAGCTAGATCATCGGTAAAATCCATTACGTGATAATGTCACGATCTGACTAGTTGACAGTCTGAGCAAATGATCTATTTGATTTCTTAAGATTTACTGGTAGCAACGGCAGTATTGTTTTTTCCGCCATTCAGTAAGAGGTTAATGACAAAGTTTTGAGCGATGTATTGAGAAAAATGCAAGGCTAGCTATTTAAGAACAATTATGGACTGCTCCTGGTTGATTATATTTAGTGTAAGTTAGAAAATGACATATTTATAAGACCACTGGCGTTAGAAAACCCTTTTGTGGTACCTTGTGATAGATTCAATTTTTTTTATTGTGGTGATCTTTAAATAAGTATGCAAATATATTTAAACTAGTATGCGTTTGTCTGTTCCGTAGTTTAAGCTGAATTTGAGTAATTTAAAACATTTGCGTGACTTAAATATACAGTTTATAGATGTATATGCTCCAAGTGGGTCGGTAAACGTTTGATGTTAGTACTTGCCTTTTGAATAATCAGAAGAAATATTTGTTCAAATATTGAAACATTTTATCATTTTATATGTTACAGTGCACTAATAGATTGATATCTCAGCTTTGAACTGCATTCAAAAAAGTATTAACATCAGGCCCTATGTAAATTATTTGTGCAGCTAAAACTACTATACCTAACAAACGTTAACTCAGGTCATATAAAAGGCACTACCCTGAGCACTATGAAACTTACATGTCTTAGCTGTGGGTATAGAGCAGAACTACAACATGAAAATTGTTATGTCAATTTGGTTTAGTACTTTCGTACATTTTCTTGGTTTCATGCAAAATGCGCAACACATTGTCTCAGCATTAACATGCAATGGAATGGAAAAACTTTGCGACCTTAGGCTAAATCAGGTGACTCTTGCGGGTACTCATAATTCTGGGGCGGGTTTTGACAGCCACATGAAATATCATACCGTTCTAGGACCAGTTTTAGCAGGCAGTTGCTGGTATCGCAGTCAAGATATGAGTATTACGAGCCAGTTGAATTTCGGTATAAGGTATTTTGATATCGACACTTGCTGGGAGAAGGGTAGAGCGAGTTTTCATCGAGGGGCATGGACATGCCATGCGGATGCCTATGGGGGAACAATCAAATCCATTCTAAACCAAGTTGATCACTGGATGAACAGAAACAGAAATGAAGTCATTGTGCTCCACTTTAATCGCGATATCGAAAAAGGAAAGGAAAAAGAAATCGGAACTGACATAGTCTCAATGCTAGAAGCAAAATGGAAACCGACTGTTGAGAAGACGAAGGCAGGAAAATTGGTTATGCAGTCCTCTATGTATGCAACGCTTGGAGATTCAATACGTGAAAACAGAAGGATCTACGTGATATTCCACAGCCGATTACTGTCAGGAAGGAGACCAACGTACCTTCATTCCGAGTACTACATCGGTTATACCTGGCATACGATGAGCTTTATTGAATCAAATCAATGTAGTAAGATGGTTGACACTCTTGGAAGCAGGTGCAAAGTTCAAGCCAACAGTGGGAGGAGCTTGATTCGTTTGGATTTGTTTTTAACTTGGGGTCTTTGCACATACCATTTGGCAGACTATTGCAACGGGAAAGCAAGTGCTGCTTTGAAGAAATGTATGGAAGGGATCAGTGGACATAGAAAAACTCTTAATTTCATTGTCGTTGATTTTCCTGAAAGGGGTGGAAAGCCAAGTATAGTTGAAGTAGCAAGACGACAGAATCTACAAAATATCAAGCTGTTTGCAAAATGATTAGCTACGTCGTTGCTTGTCATGCTAATGAGGATAGGCATAGGCCAGATGTAAACAGAGAACGTGTAACGTGTATAGCTTTTAGTGATTTTGTTTTTCTTTTGCTTGTCACTTTCGTGAAATAACTTACATGAAGCAACTTGGAAGTTTAAAAGGTGAGCTTGTCGGAAGATTAAATGTTACCTAGACTCTTTTCTTGTCACGTGCGCGAATGAAAATAGCAATGTCACGGTGGTTATTGTATTTTGGTTATCTAGAGTCTGGCATTTATTTAAGGGAGGCTTTTAAAACAGGAAACGAGCAAATGCAGTGATATCAATCTTCTGAGAATATCTCCTCAACTATCCAGTTTATCTTGTGCGCAGTTTCACAGTTGAAAAGTAAAGTACTTTGATACGAAAGCTTTAATTTTTAAGAAAAAGAGAAGCAGTGGAAATTGCAACGCTGTATGTTTCACATATTACCAATCTTGCAATTAAAGCCAGGCGCACACGAGAGCATGTTTCTTATGGCACTTTGCTTACGCCTTTTGCTCGTGTGTGGGGCAAAAAGTTTTCACTAATTGGGTAATTTTTGACCAAAAGCAAAATAACAAACGTGTTTAATAGTTTTGGTAATTCGTGAGATTTTGCTGCACGTGTGCGACTAACGAAAACGTTTTCTTTTTGGATGATTTGGCAATTAATCTATTGTTGAAAGCGCGAATTATGACGACAGCGAAGCTAAATTACAACCGAATGGGAAGCGTAAAAAGAGACCAGAAAGAATTGATATCCCGAAGTGATGAAGTTCTTCTCGCAAGACTACGATCCGGACACCATAGAGCCTTTCAAGCCTATCTACACTGAATCAACGAAAACATCGAGCCGATTTGCCCAGCGTAGAAAAGTTCAGTACACACATTCGAGTGTACATACATTAAATACATAAATACAACCGAACGGATGTTGTCATTGACCTTATAAGGTAAGTTTATGTATTGAAGATATCCAAGTTGCATCCAGAAATTTTGATCGAGGAAAGACCGTGAAAAAAGGATGTAAAACCAGCTTTTATAAAAGTCTTACTTCTTATTCCAAAAAATACTCACTCTACTTCATAAAGACAAAGCACATCGCCTTGAAAATTTGCGACATTGCGCTAAAAACATACTTTAAAGTGTTTTTCGTCTGACACTCTTCAGAGTATGAATCGTCAGAAAGGAAAGCATTGATATAAGGCAACCTTGATAATTTACTCAGCTAGATCGTCCTTTTCTCTAAGTGTATTGGTGTCTGACTGCATTAAAACAAGAAAACCAGTACTCTGTAGACAGAAAGAGTTCGTTTTTTCACTTGGACTCTTCCAATGATTTGTTTCTTCATTTTCTATTTGTCTTTTTTCTTTCTTGTTTACTTTTGCTAGTTTTAATCCATGTTTTTTATAAAACAGTTGCCATATATCTATATTTTCCTTTCTGACGATGTATACTCTGAAGAGTGTCCATGATCAATAGAAAAGGACTGGTTCGGAAAGTATCCAAAGGAACAAAAGATTTTGACAATGTTGAACAAACGCAAATCTGTTAGTCATGTGATAACGAGCGGTAAGGAACTTGATCATCATGGTTGAAATCTTTAGAGATACTGATGTCAAAATTTTTTTTGAGCATGAATTTACGGTCAGTGATTCGCTGTTTGCTACTACAGACCTTTCTTTTGATAACAGCGGTATTCAATCTACGTTTATTTCCGAGGAAGATGTTATTGACATCACTAGCACTAAAAGACAGATCGTTTTCATTAGAGGTTGGCCTCCTTGGCACTGTATGACTAACTACATCATTGCCAGAATCATCGATTGGCAATCCATCACAGACTGATGAACTTCTGATAACAGACAAAAATTCTCTTATAGCAAAGAAATTTTCTGTACTCTCCACCCAAAGTAAAAACATGTGACATTGAACTCACTGTTTTACCTTTGCATAAAAGACAGGAAGGCAAACGTTTTCATCAGTAAATATGAAAATGACATTGTCATTCCCCAGTTGGTATTCTAAGGGACAAACGTTTGAAGAACCCCAATGAAAAAAGTTTTTAATTCCGTCACGTCGACGGAATGGCCGTTTGAATTGCATTTTGAACAAGGTGTAACATTGCGTTTTGCGAAAGCTTCTTGTTGCAATGAATAAAAGTTTATACAACTTTAAAACTTTATTAAAAAGACCTACCGATCGAACTTTAAGAGGCTAAAGGACAACATTCTTAATTTTCTGTCTTATGGGCATCTTAAGAATCAATCTAAAAAATCCGAGTAACAAAATCGACAGCAATGACAAAAACAGACGGGAACTACTCTGCTACAAAAAATTAAAGAGTTTATTCACTAACCATTGGCAGATAAATTTTCCTGCTATGAAGTAGGCTTAAAATTTTCACGGCCATGGAGGAACAGAAACATGTTTCTAACTGGTTACAGAGGAAGAGCAAACAACGCAAGAAGTAGACGAGAGAAAATTGTTTTAAGTAATAAACTTACATATAAAGCTTTTCCTGTGACACTTATCATGTTGATATATTGTATGTATGTATATATGTACAGATGTAATATATATGTAGATATATCATGTAATGGACAACGATACTGAATTTAAACGTTCATAAAAATCAACTAGGAGTAGTCTTTCCACTACACTCTCAGACGTCGAACAATTTAGTTTACGATACGATTTAGTGTCTATCCAAACCCAAAAAGTTGAAGAAAGAAGAGATATCTTCAGATTTCAAAACTCTGTTTACTCAACTAAGAAAACACTGTACTACTTTGGTCAAAAGCCAAACTTAGCCCAAGCTTATTGTAGGAGCCAACTGTCATTGTTGATTTAAATGCCACAGGAGCACTTTCAGGACGTTAGGTCACTCAGGCTTAATGTCAGGATCCTGGTCACTAAGCCTGAAAATTTATCTTGAGTAGTTATTTTAATAAGTATTACTACATTATTAAGATAAACAACATTTTAGACGATTCGAAATTAGTGATGCGTCAAATTGCGACAATGCATCCGGATTGCAACTAGCTTGCAAGAGTGAATTTTAGGCCCAAGAAGGAGCGCCTACTCCGCCCCATTTATGATAGAATACTCCCAACTGGCTCGCAGCACCCACGCATATATGGGGTCCCCAAAACGCATAAGGAGAATGCTCCACCTAGGTACATTTTAACCATGGCTGGCTCAGCTAAACATGAGCTTTGCAAATTGATTTCTGAAATCTGAATCCTGTTTAAAAGATTCACTCTCTTTTATCAAATTTATTAAAAAATAATTCTAGACCTTTTTTGCTTCTTCGGCATCATTAGCTTGCTAACTCAGTAACAGCAATCCGTCAACATTTGTGCTAATGACCTCTATGGACGCATACTGGAAACACAACCAATCTCTCACGACGTTTTCATTCAATATTTGAATTGTCCTATTTGTGGTGAGAAATCCAGTTTCAATGATCACATAAACCGATGGTGCAGCTAAGGGCTCACCTCTGGGATCATCCTTTGCTAAAACTGTTTTTGATTTTCACGAGACTTTTTTTGAAGAATTCTAATTTTTAATGCAATTATTAGCAATATCGCTCTTTTTACCCGAAGAGGAAGTCGACTCTGTTTAGCTTCTCTGTATACAATTGTTTGATAAAGCACATTTTGATCTTGTTTGGAGCATCCTTCAGTTTTTTCTTGTGATATTTTACTGAACATATCAAGACTTTCTTGTCGCATTTTACTGCGCAAGTACCTTTTAAGAAGAATGAGCTCTCTTACAAAATAGCGATTGCAATTTAAGATTTTAAAATTTAAGGTTTGGCAGATTTGATTCTAAATTATCATCCCAACCTTGTGGATTTTCAACAATATTACAATTCCAATAAAATATTTCAACCAATAAATTCAACAGGCTTGTTTTTTAATCAACAATGCTTATATTTCGCGGGTGATAATACCACCTAGTTTCACCTGGCTTCGTGGCCGTACACTGAATATATTTAGCGTGTGTGTGTGTGTGTGTGTGTGTGTGTGTGTGTGTGTGTGATTTTTTGTGACCTTGCCTGTTATATCACCAGAAGACACCAACTTCATACATGAAAAGAATTGATATCTCATGAAATACATTCGCATTATTTGTTTAAATAGCCATTAACTAGACTTTTCATAGGGAGTATGCGAATCAAAAGACAGCACAACAGTTACCGCATTCAAATTATAGGTTTTATCCAAATATGCGATAGTGATCCTTTATATCAGTCTTGCCCATTTCATTAACCCTATGTTAGAAGGAAGCACAATCTACCCATAAATATAACTTACCCTCACTACATACCATTCATCGATCTAACTACCAGATTTCCCACGTTAAAGGAAAGCTGAACGCAACCACTTTTGTGAAAAAATTGTAACTTTCGATCCAATCCAAAATGCACATATAAATAATGAGTCATCCATTCATTCATTTATTAACCTCCAGTTAGGTTTTCTTTCCTAATGTTTGAGAAAGTACGAATTTGCTCCCCATGTAATGATGAACACTTCTAAGCCACTCAGTCGGTCGTATGACACTGATTCTCAAGTCCAAAGCTGCCGAAGTCCTGAAAACCTTCTCTCACAAGAAACACTGCCGACGAGATCGAGCAGGAAATGGTAACGACTTTGTTGAGCATGGTTTGCAGTTTTTGTGGTCTTTTCCAGTCAACATTGCACGAAAATTCAGATGAGTAACCTAAGATGAAGACTATTGTTTCTTTATGTGAATCTGTCCTTTTCTGACCCTATCCTGATGAGTGTCCTTTCTATAGCTGGCAATTGTAACGCATTTGTATTTCTTACGCTATGGTTTCCTCATCATTCTTTGTATGAAACTGTACTTTCTCTACATGGGGCTGCATGCTACACGAACTTCCGCTACCATACATAATTTGGAGCATGAATGGTTACTATGCACCCTGAAAGTTCTTGCCATGGAAATATTCCTGTTCTTGAGGGCAGGGTTCATCTTTGTCAACATTGTGTTTGCTACTGCTTTTCGACGCTTTACTTATCTCACCGTTTGATGCTACATTGCAATCATAGTACCAAATGCTACTCATGTGTTTAATCCTTTGCTCTTTATTAACAATACTAGCTTGCTTTTTTCATTTGAAACAACCATACACTCCATGGCCTTTAAATTCAGCAACAAACTCTCTCAGTACTGTCACATCTTCATACGGCATTATTTATGCTTATTCCATTGACTATAGAGTTTTACATGTATCTCATAATAAGGCGGCTGTCTAAGTTTTAGATCTCCTTAATCTCGTCGTGTATGTACCAGATGTACCTTTTAGGATTCATTTCTATGTCCGGAAACGGTTGATTGACTCATGATTCTTTTGCCTTATTACATTCTCATACTCATTACTTCATCCTGGATTCTATTTTGCTAGTCATTATTGCTCCATCAGATAAAAAACTTTTCCTTCTCCTCCACGTATTATGTTCTTTTCTTTGTGCCCTCACATTTTCTGACCTTGTCATAGTGACCTTGATTGAGCAGGAAGTTCCAGGTTTTATCCATCTTACCTCTAAGAGCCCAGCAATGTTAATTCCAATTCGTTAGATCTTTACCTTCCCATTTTCAAGCTTATTTTTCTGCAGTATCGTTTGCACATTTCAAGCTGCAATTTTGAGATTTCTCGCAGTTTACACTCAACATTTGGAGAGTGACGTAAAGAATGAATTTGTTTATTTGCACACTTTTTCAAAATACATTATGGTAAATTTTAAACATAATGTTCTAAATAAATTCTTCATGGTACATCATAAACATGTTCTTCCAATGTTGGCAAAAATTTGAACAATTAGATATAAATATAAATAATAAAATATCTTATTATAATAAATAATAAAATATTTTATTATAATAAATAATAAAATATTTTATTACAATAAATAATAAAATATTTTATTATAATAAATAAAATATTTTATTATACTAAATAATAAATAATAAAATGCTTTTCGCAAGAAGTGATGACCAAAGACATTAAAATCTCATCATATAAAATTTTCTACGTATGAACCGTGACAGGGAAACTGAAAGCGAACCCTTAATTATTCATCTCTTCAGTAACAGATGATACTTCACGCTCTGTCTGATTCTCGTCAGACTTTGGTATTTGCACGTCCATACACAATTCGCAACAGTAGTTTGTATAGTAAACGAAAGTAAAGATATGGTTGGGGCCACCTGACCTTCGAACCTTGGCCTCCTGATCGACCAAGAGTCTTTCCTGTCGAGTTCAATAGCTATATAGGAAAGGCATAAGATCTGCAGTCCTCGAAGCCAGCGTGGTCATTTTCATAACTTTAGTTCTTCTACTTGGTCTATTTGGTATCCGTGACCATGCTCACGGTTGAACAAAGAACATTATCATCAAATCAAATGATTTGCTAAAAATGAGACTCAAAAACTCAAACAGCATTTTTATCGAACTGAAACGTAAGTGATATATTCCATTTATAACATGTTACAGCTCATTACTCGTCGCACGTAACTATACTTTGACAAGGATACAAAGTTGAGCTTGTATGTTATTTTACATTTAATCAAGGTAGACATACAAATAAATCCTGCAAATGATGTTTGTACTACCCCTATCTAAATTGGGCGAGGGGAAGTAGTTGTAGATAAGATGAAGAGTCTCAACCTTAATAATTGATACAAAACTCTCTACCGTTTATTTACTGCTGTGCTGTTTGAGTTTATTACACAGTATTTGGCCAACTTCCTTTTCTCTGAAATGGCAGAAAGGAAAAGCATATACATTAACTTTTGCACGGCTAACACGATAAAGCAAGCAAGGTGAGAACTTTCATCGCAATCGTATTATTCTCCGCCTTTACCTTCACATTGGTCTTAACATTCATTTTCTTCATTATCAGCATTATCATCAACATAACAGTCGTCATCATCCGTACAATCACAATCCCCATTATCAATCTAATCGAAATCAGCATCATCAGTAGCATCATTATAATCATAATCAACATCACCAGTATAATCATCACCACTGTCATCATCATCATCACTACCATCATCATCATATCATCATCATTTTTCTCATCACAATAATAATAATAATAATAATTTTTTCAAACTTCAAATTTATTTTTTGACTCAATTCATACATCTGGATACTCGCTTACAAGAAGGCATACCCAAATCGATTACAATGTGTGCCAGAAATCTTAGTAACAAATGATCACGA
>JANTCA010003210.1:0-10909 GCA_024741275.1 Chironex yamaguchii | reverse complement strand
GAGCACAGCAGTGAGGTACAGTCAGAAGAGGGTAGGTGTCAACATACATCCTTATTTCACTCCATGGTTAACTGGGTCCCTAAACTCCACCAGCCGCCATTGTCATTGATCCTGATGGGTTCTTTCAATGATGACATGACATACTCCACTCCATTTATGCCAATTGGTTCGCCTCATGATGGGATAATGGGTTGCACTCGGAAAAACAATTGAATTCCACTAAACCAAAAGCATTGTGGTAAAATTGCAGCGTCACTAACAAGTTCACACTCAACCGATTTGGATTCCTCCGTTTATTCCTTTAACAAAGGAATTAACCGTGAGTTAAAACCCACGATATTTACCACACCCTACTTTCATCACAATCTTCATCAAAAGATGTAACACGTCTTAAAGAAAAGTTTCTGATCATCTACCCACCTGAATTATCATCCCTGAACAAGAGCAAAGAACTTGTATCATTTGCCACCACAGAAACAAAGCTGTGCTTAGTAAGAATAAATCAGAACATTTAGTTTAACTTTTGAAACCAAGAAACAGCCAATCAAAAGACTTAGAAATCAATTTGTAACTTTTCAGGTAAGAGGCTTGTAGGGATAAAAATGTAGCAGATTTGTCTTCTCCTTATTTCAACATATCTACTACAATCTACTATTATGTGTAAAGTACCGTTTTATGGAGTAATGCGTAAAGTAGGTTAAGTTGTAGCAACAGTCAGGGATCTCAAACAGATTGAAAGAAACTACTAATCTTTACAGCCTAGTCTCTCAAATAACGTCTTGGTCTTGCGTCTAAACGGAAAGTGCTGCTTTGTCCATGTTAACCACAACGATGACTACTACCAGCCTGTACTCTGTTTGCCGCTGGCCAGAAATAAAGTAATAGCCAATTATCCTTTATTTCTGACTATAATGACAAGAAAAAAGTTGCCTCTAAACGAAAAGGGAAATCCAATAAATTTACTCCATACTAGACAACCCAACTCATCACTGCATGATATACATGCACACATGTTGCGGCGATATCCTTTGGTAACCTTCTTCAACAATAACAACTACAACAACATAAAGCAAGACGCAATATTGCTCAATAAGACCTATAAACAAATGAAATATTACATCAAATATTTTTCATTCTCTTACACAATCCATTTGCTATTGCATATAAAAAACATGAAACAGACTTACAATACCGAAGTCAGCAACACTGTAAAGCACTTTCTGCAACCAACCGATCTTTTCCAGAATGTTAGTTTTGTCACAAAATATGTGTCCTTGCGAACCGATTCAAAAGCGAATAGAAACTGACTAACCCACTCTAAGGAAAGCTTCCAAAGACTTTGCAAAAGTGCGTTCGGTATAACAAAAATCTGACCTGTCAGACATAGTATTTTAAGCAAGATTAAAGGATAGCGGATCATTATCAAATCTAAAGGCAGCGAGATGAACTCAGAAGTTTATACCCGTAAATTCGTTCTAAATAAAGTGCAACAAATTCATTTTTGGCATTTCGCATCAACACAGCAATGTTTAATCTGTTTTGATTCTCTGGCTTGTCATTCTGTAAATAATGCTGTCCTTTCCAGGATCCATGTACCACATAACCAATGAAAAAACGTAAACACTCAAAGCCAGAATAACGATGAACCAAAACCAAATGTTGAAAATGACTGGAAAATCCGCATCATAATGCGAGGCCAAGTTCAATTTATCGCCATCTGTCTTCTTGCCGGATTCCTACAAATAAAACAAGACAAAAATGAAAAAACGTCTTGATTGATTGGTTGATTAATCAATGATGGATCAACACAATTCATCTTCATCAGATTAATATTAGACGCCAATATGAGTTGCACGGAGTCCACAGAAGATCGACCGTGAGGGGAAAACCTGATACTTGAGGTGACGCCCTCTTAACATCGTCTTCTGAACAGCTATCAGCAGGGATAGCTCTTAAACGTCATAGTTGCTCGCAAAAATATGTCGACCAACCGACCTTTGAATATTTACAGAGGACACGGGACTTTCATGGAACAAGATTGCTACCAATTCTTTGTAGCTTGTTTTCTGAATTATACCTGGGCAAAGGTAAATTACAATGAGCGTTTTCATCCATTTCATGTCAACGTCCCTTTAAAACAGTTATGAATAAGATAATGGGAACCAAAAAGGTTTTGGACAGTACGAACTTTGTCAGGTACTTATAGCCCTCCATTCCAACTTTAAAGGTTCTTACCTTTCCAACACCCGTTCCTCCTTTGGTAGCCATAAGAGATCGCCGTTGAAGATGATGAGCTTCCTCTTTGTTTAAACACATGAACTTTAAACGAGAAGATCAAAGTCACTCTAAATCTATGACAGTGATAACATATTGAAGATCATTCAATGGAGATGACACCTACCAGTACTGATGAATAGGATTAAATCTGCTCAATAAATATAAGCGCCTCTGCTTCTAAAATCAATAATGGATTCTGAGCTAATGCAAAAAGGAAAAATGTTGGACTATTTCATAACAATTATTGAGACTCTAGCTAAAAGCACATATTATGTATAACAAAGTATCAAACGGCAAATATCAAACAATTCTAAACTCCTTTTCACCAGCAAATGTCATGTCAAGAAACGGCATACCAACTAGCAAAACAAATCGCAATTCATTGGCATAAACTATTGAGATGTTTGATTACGTAGGTTACCTTCAAGTCACCACTAAAAGATGCCAGTACACCTTTAACATTTTCACATAATGACTTTCTTGCTTGCTCTTCCTAATAATATAACCAAACAAAAAAAGCCGCTCTAAGACAAACAAACGTAAACACAAAACCTACATTTAATAATTTCATGTAAAAACTGGGGCCAAGTCGGCATAGTGCCTAACGCGCCGTTAATTGCTAAAAATAGGCATCTCCAAACAGAAATTTGTTTCATTTCTTATGCCACACCTACATCTTTTCACAATAAATAAATTCGAAAACAATTAAATTTGTTTTATCAGGAATTGCTCAATAATCAACAAAAACACCAGTAGCATCTTGTGTCAATTCATTATTTTTAGCTGCATTCTCCGTGGTTGATCTGATGTGATTGTGTGGACGAGATCTTGTAGATCAACGATTGTCAGTTATAATCTCACTCACCATAAGAGAGGGAGGGAGGGGGAGGGAGAGGGAGGGAGAGAGAGGGAGAGAGAGCGAGAGAGTGAGCAGTGGTGAGACAACGTAACGGAAGTCCTTTCTGAAAACCACTTCATTCTTACACATTCTCTAACCTTTGTACGGGAATCATCTACGTTCAGTAACATGAATGCAACTTAAAAAGCGCTGTATTGACGAAAATTCACATAATTAGTTCACATGATCTTGCTTTTGTTGAGCCAGTGCCACGAAGCCAATAAGGAAGGATATATTATAATGACTTGCAAAAATCGAAGTACTACCGCTAAGGCAGGTTCGTTGTGTACATACAGTACTGTTTAATCATATCACACAATAATACATCTATCTATAAAAAACGATCTCCAGCTGTCTAACCAAGAGAAAACGTAGCATTGCGACGGTATACAACTAATACAGTAAATATACCCAAGCAGAAAAGCAAAATGAATCTTACAGGCACGAGGCCACTCAGATCTTTCCCCTATGCGCTAAGATGACTTTTAAGGCAACTTCAAACCATCCTTTCAAAATACTCCAGCCCCACATCCAGTACAACATCATAACGAGAATAAGAAAAGAAGTCCAATAACCAATACTTTAATAGTATAACAATAAATTGTCATTTTGAGCGAAAAAACAAAACAAAAATGTACCACATCTCTAAGTAAGTGCAGAGTTGGGAAATCATGTCGGAAGTTTTTGAAAGCAATTCCTTCTATGTTGCCTTTTAATTTGCTGTAAACTCTTTGAATATCATCCTCCGTGTAAACACTGTCAAGAGAGGAACATCAGTCGAGCAATAAGAAAATTGACAAAAAACCTCAAAAGAAATAACACAAACCAAAAAACAAAATAACACAAAGAAATCTCCAGCAATCGAGGAAAAAGTATAACAGACCACCTAGATAACTCTATTAAAATATATTTTATATTTTTCCAAATCGTTAAATCACGCACTGGTACGCACATACATACACGGATGTAAAGATTCAAGACCGCAGCCGTGAACACGTATGAGGCACATGCCACGATTGTGATACACTTGCAGCATCTCATCTCCACCAGAGCAACGACGATACCGCCAGCGATGGTATGTATACAGTCATCCGACATCAGGATTAAGACTACCACCACACACCCAACAACCCAACACCGAAAAACAACTGACATATACACAAGGAATACGTCAACGTCATGGACTTCAGAGGCAGCATTCAACTTCAACTAAAGCCCAGATCCTTCATTTTCACATTTTTTTCTTTTCTTTATCCGCTTTAGTTTTTCCTCTTTTCACGTGTCTTCTCCGTTTAATGTCTGCTGTTCTTACTGTTGTCATTACCCTTTACCTCTACTCTGGTGTCTTTTTCCTCCTAAAGATTTGCAAATGTCTCGTTTTCTTCACCAAAAAGGCAAAAAGGCGGCACAGTTACACATGGTGTATTTGGATTATTTTAAACCTGCAACAGACACAACTACGACTTTCATATTAGTACCAAACTCGATTAATGGCCCTAATTCTATATCTCGTTCTTCGTTAGTTTTAATTCAAAGCCGAAGGAAGCCACACCAACCTTTTCACAATGATCATAAACCGTATGGATATATTTAATGGCATTTATAATGAAGTCGATTATAATACCTTTTTTCGTCGTGTAACGAAATTGCACTAACCAAGATATTTCCATAGTATGCCTTGTTGTATCGTTTTGTTATCTACAAAATAAAATTTATTGGCTCCATTCAACGACCAGTCAGGATAAAAAATGCCCATACATCATATCTAAATTTTTGATGGAATACGGAAAATAACCGGCACGTGAATAAAATGGTGGTTAAAAAACGGTTGCTCAACAGAATGCAACAGGGGCAATATGACAACACTACATTGACAGTCAGTTGCATGGTACATGTGCCTTGCCAAAGGATGCTGACTTCGTTTACAAGAAGAGATTCTGGGGAGTCAACTAAAACAGGGGCCGCGGCACGATATTAAAAGTGGATGGGCCAAGAATTCCTAAAATATGTCCCCACCATGGTTGGGGGACGAAGAACATTTTTCAATTTTGATCATCTCTAAAGCTCCAAAAAGCTTACAATACATATTTCCTTGAGTGTAAAGTTGATACAAATGTTTTAAACTTTTTTTTTGCTTAGCAAAAATTTGGAGAATGTCCCCGCTGCTCCCCCCTAGACGCTGCTCCGGTAAAACTGGACAGCAGTTCTTTTCAGCGTCAACAGACCTTCAAAAGCAACAACAGACAAATTGCTAGTTTTGTAAATAAGAGAAACAAAGCAAAAATAAACAAAGCTTCAACGTTAACGTGTTTCTCATGGAAGATTACTATGAGTAAACGTGAAAAAGCGGCCGTGACTTCTTTATTGTACTGAGACTGAAATATCACTCTCAGAATAAAAAACCCTGAAATTGTTTGTTGCACTACGTCAACTAAAAATTAAAAAAGAAGCTTTACCTTTTGCACGATAGATTCCACCAATTTCAGAGCTGCTTGAACCTGAGCTGAGTCTGGTCCATACACATGACTTAAGCCCTAAGACACCAGAAACATGTTTTATAGGTCTCAACTTGAAAGACAGGCCACTAATAGTTACAAATGACATATGACACGTTACATTTTGCGACCAAAGTTACAAGAAGACAGCAATAAAAAGTGAAAAGAACATAGATTGATAAAAAATCTGTTTACATTAGTAAGGAGACTGCGCAAAACTATTGACGGGGATGACTATCAAGTCGAAAAAGTCATGTATCTTATGATGACAAGCATACTGTTGAACTTGCATTACTTGAATGATCAGTCACCCTAAATATACTTAACGTATGTACAAATAACCCATAACAATGCGTCCAAAGCCACGTCATTACAAGAAAAGACTCAAGCTCTAAACGTCCTTACTAGCGTTCGTTCGGGATCAGAGTTATTCGGGGTTGGGACAGGGATTCAGTCAGTCCCGATCGGAATCGGGATTAGTATTGTACATATAAGCGGGATTTTACAGGATAACAGTGCTCCATGGAGCAAATATCTTTATCTACCAGTATGTATATCACGTACAATGTTTCAGCAGGCTTATGCGGTTGTTTATTATTGGAACATATGTAAGCAAGTACCCCAGGACATTAGAAAATGACTCAATCCTCGTCATCTTCAATGTCTTCTACTGTCCGTTCCTCATTTTCCACATCAGAATCAGATTCTATGTCGATGATCTCAGCTGGTTTGGGTATGTCATCTGGTGGCAGTGACAGAGTGACGCTGTTGTAATCAACTGCTCGAAGATAACAATTTTCAGTGAGACTATGCGACCACCGACCAAAACTATGTGTAATATCTTACAGTAAGACAAGTAGAAATACACATGATGAGAAACGGCTTAGTTCAAACAAATGTTTCTCGAAACTCAAATTTAGATCTTAGATGGCCAAAATCAAACAGAAGTAAAGTTCTGATTCACCTTAAGGTTTACATTGACGTGGGGGTCAAGCGTAAAACGCAAACACTTGAAGGAGACGTTTTAAGGCATACAGCATCAAAGAAGAAGTGTTTGCGCTTCTTTAAAATGTATCCAATGTACAAATTAAGTAGCCAAATACCTTCAGGATAGACAAACACTCGCCCTGATGCTTTGAAACGGACAAGTAGACGAGTTTTTGAGTCACTGAAACTTTCAAACAGCATTTACGAATAGTAAGCAAGAGGAAATCTCCTGCTGCCGATAACTTTATTGAAGCGACATCCCCAAACTAATTCATGCAAAAAACGCCGAATAATTCCCTTTTGTAAGCAAACAGGGCGAGCCGAAAACGTCACAATGTCCAGTGGCCAAATTTTGTTTTCCCGTCGTAATCTTCGCGAAGACGGTGTTGGATTGGAATTTTGCATTGAAAGACCGAAAAAGCTACTGGAAACATTTTCAAAGAGATTTGTAGATTATATATACTCTCAATAATACAATTGTTCTTTATATATTTTGAAATCGCGGCACTTCGGAGTGTTGTAAAACATCGCTTGGTTGTTTTAGAATCCCGGTACCTGTTAATAGGGATCGCGATCGGGTTAGGGCAATCCCGGTCGGGATCCTATCGCTAGTCCTTACTTGCGGTAAAATAATCTCTCATTAACAAAATCTATATTAAACCTTGGCACTAAATATGCATAAAAATCTGACGCTAGTATGGTGCCGCTCAAAATTCTGAAAAAAGAGCTAACATGATAACGTACAACGTTATGCCGGCATTACAATATTTGCTGTGAGACAAAATTACGACGAAATATCATATTAATTTGTTCACAATAAAAGGCAAGAAATTGCGCCTCGGCAAATCATTTTCTGTTAAGCTATATGGCATTACACAACAATTACTACAATTCTTGCAGAAAAACTGTGAGGTACAAATTAAAACGTCGTAGATTAAAACTATAAGACATCTAGCAAAATACCTTTAGTGTTGTTACAAAAAACGTGAAGACATCCGTTGATCCATCCGAAATAAGCTGTATGTTGTTCAATGCCTATAAATTAATATCAAATATCACTGATGTAGCTCACTATAAACATAAAGCAAATATTCAACTTATCTACAACCTGAACTGCTCACAAATGTTGTGACCATAAACTGTATAAGTGAACCTTCACTTAAGCTATATCTGTACCATAGCACTTGTAAGACTGGCTTACCACTACTCTATATGGGGCATCAACGTGTAAAGAAGAACAAATATAGTATAGCTAGTGTTGTTTGCGTTTGATAATACCGTTTCTGATGCTAAGAGTGTCAAAGTTGCTACTGGACCATAAACTAGAGGGAAAAATAGTCGAAGTTTGTGGCCTCTGAAAAGACTAGCGTGTAACCGGTCCATGGTAAGAGTAACACTTGGGTGAATACCGTTAGCAAGCGGTGACAATTCTCCATGCAATGAAAGACACAAAATTTGTCATTAATTCACCTCTCGAGTGCCGTAATGGGCCAAACACTTTACGCATTCATCATTTTACAGAAGAAGTATTTGATTACACTTTCATGGAAAATAATGGGCATACTGAGTGTACCAATTTTAAAAACTATCTGCCTAGAACTATATAACTAGCAAAGGCAAAATTCATCCACTGCAACTGGGGAGTAAAACAATACGTCTGATTGGGTATAGTCTATTTGCATAAATATCAGTCATGTAATAGGTAAGGCTGTGAATTTGACACTCTTAGAACGGCTTCATTTAACAATCTCCAAAACAACCTACTTTACTATATAAATTGTAATACCCAACTGGCGGTACACAGTGAATACTGAGGATAACTTTTCAGCCAGGCCATGGTAGGCTAAACAGTCAGTGCTAAACTTTTTAAACTGGTATAGCAAATAAATAATAGTATTTCTTCAAGGTAACAAGGCTATGAGAACTGCAATGCATACAAATGAACCAATTCAGCTCTAGTTAAAGCATGAAATAAAACACGAGCATAAGTATAAATAACAAGTAATAAAGATTGGCACAGTTGGTCGATATTCACATTAAGAAGCCTTCAATCTAATGAAACTCCACTAACTCTAATCCATGTTGGTCATAACTTCTGCTGTTCTTCATCCTAGTTCATCTTTATGCATTTTGTCACGAGTCCCATTTGTTACGCCTATTTTAATGTAGCAGACCTGAAACTGCCCGTTATATCTTCGCTGTTGTCTTTAATCTACACTCCGCTTCTTTTCGTGTCTCTTTGGTCTCACTTTTCTTTCTTACCCGTGCCATCCTATGTCATTCTATGTATTATGCCATCCTATGTCAAGACCTTGTTTAATGAAACTCCGCCAATGAATTGCTTTTTCCACTATATCTTGCTAAAATTATAACTTTTATATTTCACATCTGGGCTACAGGGATACAAGTGTATACCTTTTCAGAAACCTTAATGACAGCTGCTATCTCATTAAAGAAATTTTTCACCAACTAAAAATATAAAAATGAGATATAATTGAACTTAGCACGTAAATATTAAGTAACCAACCCGAACAAGGAAATAAAAAGTCAGCATTCCTCAGCAACAGATAGTCAACGGGTGTGCACACAACGGAAATATTATCATATGCACATTTACCTTAACATAAAGATGATTCAAGAAAAGATTTTGGAATGTTATTTAAAAATGGATTTTACTAATGGTCTTTGCTAATATGACATGTTCATGGAAAAAATATTTAATATGTTATAAAACACACTTGATGAATAAATAAACATTTGAAATAACAAAAATAAGCAAAGAAAAGAAAGAAAGGTCATGAATGCAACTTAAAAAAACTGGTTGTCCACACTATAGTAAACTGGAAAACGCATACATGCCAACCTCGTTATTGTCCCACTTAAAATACACAACATCACATAATTGACAAGGAACTGTCTTCAGTCATTGAACATCGACAGCACTGCAAAGTTATTGCCAAAGTCAAAACCGATGAAAACTCTTCATTAAACATTTCGGAAAATAAAAAAAATATTAACTGCTTAACATTAATTATACGGCAAATTTGATATCAGACTAATACAGTTTATACTACTCCTAAATGACGACTAAATTCGCAGATTTACAATATTTACCTCCTGACTCAAATCATAACTGACTTCGCCATCTTTCATCTTGATATACATTTTATTTGCTCCACTTGAAAGGCGTACGTCTGAGGCAGACAAAAAGCATTTAAGAAGAACTGGTAAGATCTGCATCAATGAAAAAGCACAAATAAATAAAATAACTTTTACAAGAATAATTCACAAATGGAAACTGATCATACTACCATAAGACAGTACTACCATAACAGCTGCACTGGAGAGGGAGCCTAGGAATCGAACTCTCAACCATCAAGCACAAACGCCTACAATCAAACTGAAATGTGCCACCCCAGCATCACTTTATAGCTGACAGTGCAATCATAGCCGCGACGAATAAAGATTTGATTCTATATTAAGTAGGGAAGTTTTCAATCTATCAAATACAAATTGAACTATTTGTTCTTATAAAGTTACACAAATCAACACAAAATGAACAAAGTTCTCGACTCGCCCTGAAAATCTACGACATTGCGCTGAAAACATACTTAAAAACTTTTTTCGACCGACACTCTTCAGAGTATGAATCGTCAAAGAGGAAAGTATAAGTATATGGCAACCTACTTATAAGAAATGTATCGAAAGTAGCCGATAATAAACACGGAAAAAGACAAAGAGAGAAAGCAGAAACGAAACATTATTGTAAGAGTCCAACTGAAAAAACGAACTTCTGACTACAGAGAACAGGATTTCTTGTTTTAATGCAGACAAACTCTAATACACTTAGACTTCAGCCTTTTAAGCATGTTTTCAGCGCAATGTCGAAAATTTTCAAGGCGATTTTCAAGTCTTGTACGACAAACATGTAACTCTCGATTCATTTAACTATGATAATTAATGAAACTCTATTGCTTATACTATATGATAGTGATATGAATACTGGCAACCATAAAATCAATGTCTATATATGGCAGAAAAGGTAGCAGAGAAGAGCTCAATACAGAAAAACAAGATAGTGTACGAAATACGAGGGATGTTCCAGGGTATGCTCTCACACTTAGAAAATCACTATGCAAACTGATATATATAAACTGATATATATATAAATATAAATATAAAGTCCCTGTTTTGATAATTCCTCAAGAAACAGTGCTCAATACATAAATATGCAGAGCGTGATACAATTCAA
>JANTCA010003209.1:0-10909 GCA_024741275.1 Chironex yamaguchii | reverse complement strand
ATCAATGATGTCACACTGGTCAGTAATCCATTTCTCTTTGGCATTCTTCATCTCTCTTTTTACATTCTTGTTGGCTTTTCTGTACTTGTCCTTGTCTCCAGAACTCTCAAGCCTTCGCCCTTTAAGCTTGTGTCTCGCTTCACACCTGTCAATCACGTCAGGTGTGATCCAAGGCTTTTTCTTACTTCGTCGTTTTCCAAGAACTTCCAACACCACTTCGTTGATCTTTTCTGAGAATTTGCTTGCTTGTTCTTGGACATTGTCAATCAGCAATAGAAGTGCAAACCTTCCTCCAATCTCCGCCTTGAATTGGTATGCAGTTGCTGGATCCTTCAGTTTTTCTATGTCATACCGAAGGCAGTATGTTGTCTTCTTCCTGTAGATCAACAGCTTTAATTTGATGGACATCATTAGGAGATCGTGATCATCGCCGATGTCAGCTCCAGGATAGGTTCTCATTGGTCTTTGCAGTATGCTTGATCGGATGCACTTACTTATCATGATATAGTCTAGTTGGAAGTGTTCTATTCCATTTGGTGCATGCCATGTTGTTCTACGAGATTTCTTGTGAGGGAACAGCGTGTTGGTAGACACAAGGTTGTGCTTCAGTGCAAACTTTAGTGCCAGTTCACCTCTCTCATTTGTCATTCCTACTCCAAAACTCCCTGTTGTGTTTGGCCATGTCCGTTTTGCATCACCTCCAATCTGGCAATTCCAGTCACCTTGGATGATCTTATCGTCTCTCTTGTTGAAACTTTTCAGAGTATCATCTAATTTTTCGTAGAAACTTTCAATGTCATCCTCTGATGAGCTTGATGTTGGAGCATACAGTTGGACAATTGTGATGTTTCGTGGTTTTGCTCTAACCCGGATGACGATTATTCTGCTAGATATTGGTTTACACTCCATTACTGATGACGCTGTTTCCTTGTCCACCAGGAAGCCAACTCCCCCAGCATGTTTAGCCTCGTCACCTGACCACCACAATTTGTCACCACTATCGAGAGTGGTTTCCCCAGTTCCTGTCTAACTCATTTCTGAGATGCCAAGAACGGTCGTTGTTGACCCGGGCCTCGACCGATCCAGTAGAGGGTCTGTGATTGTTGTCATCATTGTGTTTCATTAGGCAAAGAACCCAGTGGTGCCCATCTCCTCTCTGGGTATGGATGGCCGTTGGCTCATAAGGAGCTCATCCGCCCTTTGACAGGTCCTGTTTTTAGTCCTGCGGGGTGTCCACACACCCTCCTCACCCAAGTTACCCTGGGTGGGGGAGCCGGTTTAGTCACCGACCACCCGACCATGAACAGGTAGTACTGGTTTACATGGTTACCAGTAGCAGGTGAATCCTGACTTGACCTTCTTATCGTACACAAGTAAAATTGTCATTGCCATATTCCTTGAACGTATATTAAGGTATAGAAAGGAACAGCTTTAACAAGGCATGTCCATTCATATTATTTGCCATATAACACATCAACAACAAGTCTGGCTGCACAGGCACTTCGTTTCAAATGGCACTTCACCATCTGAAACGATTTCAATTTATCTTCTTTTTTGCAGATATCCTTAACAGTCGACCTATCGATCTTTAATTTATTTGTGATTTCTGCCAGTGGCACTCTTTGGTCAAAACTACTCGTTTTCGCGTAGCATCCAAAGAAGACGAAGCCATTTCGAATTTTGTAAGAACAAATCAATAAGTATACTGGCTTTTACAAACTAGTTGCTTACGAAATTGTCATTCTACACCGCAGGAAAGGACTAGTAGAAGCCACTCCCTGAAGGAACCATTTATGACAACATGAAGATTTGAATAGCAAGTAACAAGAATTTATTTTCGTAAACGGAAGATAACACTTCAGTTAAAATTAAGGTTAGCACCAGGATCATGTCTGGACAGTCGGGGGACAGTTAATCGAGATACGGTTAATGACGAAGTAATGAAGTAATGTACACAGATATTTTTTGTGCATAATGTGATGCCATGACGTGACCGCAGCTGCTTCTTCAAGGTGACAAATGCTATTGATGCTAGGCTTATCCTCCTTAAATCTAAATGTCAGACAAGTTTTTGTAGTTCACCGTGCTTCATAACTAGGTGAAGATCTCTAGTAACTCATCACTGATCTGCAACTGAGGTGGTTGCTGGCTAATGGCTGTTGGAGGATGATAGATGAGCCCAGTTTTGGTTTTGTTGATTTTTGGTCTAAAGCTTTTAGCTGCTGTTGCAAAGTGGTTTACTAGATTTGAAACAACAAGTGCTGAATCATGTGTTAAGAGAAGCTCTTGAACACAGATTTGTCTATTTCTGATGTGAGCCTTCAAACGAGCCAAATTAAACAGCTTGCCATCCAGTCGAGTTCTGATATAAGGCCCATTTCCACTTCGTTCGGATTTCGCAGTTCTCATGCGATTTGCGAATTGCGAACACGTGCGAATTCCATACACACTTCACGCGATGCGAATGCGATTTGAGGGAACCGCTTTCGTTAAGTCAACCAATTAGATCGTTTTCTGAAAATTTGCATACGACTTTGGCGCCAAAGTATTACGAAGACAAAATCATTTGTGAATTACCGGTTGTTGATTGGCTATCCTTTATCCGGGACTTTCGTTCGCATGCGATGGTTCGCAAGAAAATCAAAACTTGCGAATAGGTCAAAATCGCATTGCAAATGTTCGCATGCGATTTACGAACGTTCGCATGCGAATTTCAAACAAAAGATCGCATGTGATTTGCGAATTGCGAACGAAGTGGAAATGGGCCTATATGCTCCAAGACTGAGATCGTTATTCAAGAATTCCGACACTGCCCCCAGGTATAGCGCAAAGAGAGTAAGACCAGGACAAAACCTTGCTGTACACGTTTAGTTTGGCCTAGTCGATATGTCATTTCTGCAGAACAAATACCTTTGCAATTTGCTGAAGTTTGTGCTGGCTTTGCCGATTTGCGCTCTTATTCCTTCAGAACACTTGATGTTGCCACAGCTGAAGATACAGCAAGATAGATAAACTCGTCTATTTGTTCAAGGCACTCCCCACTCAGACTAACTGTCATAAGATAGTCTGCCAGAAGCTTTATTTTCTTAGCACTGATTTTTAAGCTCAGCATAGCAGCCTGTTTATTAAGGTTGTCAATAAATGTTTGCGTGTCCACCTCAGATTCTCCCAGGTACGCAAAATCATCAGCGTACTTGAGATCGGTCACCCTCAAATCATCACAAACTACAATGCTGTTTGTGCCTTCAACCACTCTGGATAAGACCCAATCGAGCGCCAGATTGAAATGTGAAGGCAAAATTACACAGCCTTACTTAAACCCGTTATGACTGGGAATTTTTGACTGAGCTCCTCGTATACACACACCATAATGTGACTGCCATCATAAAGAGTGCATAAAACAGCCACCGGCTTCCATGGTATACCCAGATTAAGCAAAGCAGCCCAAAAGGAGGTTCGGTGGATGGAGTCAAATGCAGAGTAAAAATCAACAAACGGAGAGCAGATTCAGTGGCCATTCACTGGCGTTCAAAGATTTGCCAGACGCAGAAGATTCAGTCAATGCAGCCGTGACCACGTCTAAATCCTGCTTGAGCCTGTCGAAGATTTGCCTTATAGAATGCAATGTTCCTCGAGCGCAGGACTAAAGTCAGCACCTTTCCAGCTATCGATAGGAGGCTGATCCCCCATAAACTGAAACAATGATGGCATCTTTAAAGACTTGTGGGACACAGGTAGACTGCCAGATATCCTTGCACAGGTCAGCTTGCCTATGCTTTGAGGCATCAAAGCCCACTTTTAAAGCTTCTGACAGGATTTCCTCCACTCTGGAGGCTTTATTGGACTTCAGAGTAACAATAGCGCATGGTTTTAGCCATGGATGGTGGTTTGTCAGGAAACAAAAGCACTTCATCATCAACATTATCAGGGTTAAGCATCTCCTGTTCAAAAGATGCTGAAAGTATTCAGCCCATGCAACCACTTTTGCTGCCTTCTCCCTGATATAACTACCGTTTCAAGCTTTAACCGACTCACTAACGCACTGTCGCTGACCAGTAAGATTGAAGAGAGTGCTATAAAGTGTTGAGACAGAGTCCCCAATGGCAGCGGCCCTCTCCATTATTTCAGCCTTCCTGTTTAACCGGCAGTCCTTGTCGGACTTGTGCTTACGCGCCATGTCACGACTAAGCACATTTCTAGCTGTTTTATCTCCTTGATGAACTGCGTTGCTACGCTCATCAACAAGGCGAAGCGTACTGTCGCTAATCCTGAGGCTTTTCCCGTTGCTAGTGTGGCTTGCAACTGCCTTGAGTGCACCCCAGGTCACACTTTTCACATATTCGTGTCTAGTTTCATCTTGTTGCAGCGGATCAAAATGATTAGATAAGATAGCTCTAGCCAGAATGTTTGAGCTGTTTCAGGTTGGTACAACACACCATAGTCTAGTTTACCATAGCACGTATTTTTGCAGTCTCAACCGCAGTTTTACCACCACCACGCTATTGTCTGAGCCTATGAATGGGTCCAGTTTAACTCAGACATAGCAGACTGATGAGAGGAACCTTTTGGACACCAAGTAGTAGTCGATTTCCTTCCTGTACTTTCCTGAATTGGACATCCAGTCTTGTGGACTTCCTTGTGACGTAAAAACGTATTTGCTAGTTTGAAACTGTTTTGACTGCCAAACGGGAGTAAGCGCAAGCTGTTATCGTTTAAAGACCCAGTTTCAAATGGGCCGAAGCACTCAGACCCACTGCTCCTGTCTTGTCAGGTCTCCGCATTCATATCCCCGATGATTAACGCCATGTTGCGTTTCGGTACACTAGAGACCGTGGACTAGAGATGCAAGTAGAATATGTCCTTTTACTCTTCCTTGTGCTCGTTAGGGGATGCAGCAATGATCTTAAGGTTAATAGTTCCCTTCAGTTCAAGCACAGCTAGTCGTTCCAATACATCAGAAAAGCCCACAACGTCATCCGTATACTCGCTGCGCACCATGAACATGACTCCATGTCCTTAGTTTTTCCTTCAAAATAGTAGCACGTGTACTTAGGCTGACAGTTCGACATTTCTACGTCCATAGTACCAGTTCTCGGAATTCTGGCTTCAGTGATGACCGCTAGATCGATGTTGTCCCGCTGCTATTCATCAGCCAGGATGCTCAGACGACCAGAGGTGGTGCGGACGATCCAATTTTGCCAGTTTCAGAAACTTTCGTGGTTTGACAAATGACGGTAGTGCACCTTTCACTGGAGGCTTGCCGGAACCAACTACCGGCGCATCGGCTACACTGGATCCGGTAGCAGTTGGTAGGTGATTTGTGCGCAACATTTCATTTGGTCTTGTGGTTGCTATTATTATGACGTCACCAGTGTCACTTACCACGGCTACGTGGGTTTTCTCCCCCACATCTCTCCCAATGCCTGTAATAGAATTGGGAGTGTAGTTGTCAATCAGTACCATCCAGATAATGAAATCCACAACGCCGACCATCCGGACTCCGAAGAGGGTCGCTCCAATCGCTGTCAAAGAAAGGATATCACCGTGCTTCAGCTATCATTTGGAAGCCTTTAACCGGGCTGATTCGGTATCCAGTGGGAGTAATTGAGCTTTGAATCTCTGAACTTTAAGCGAGAGCCATCATTACACAGCTTCACAGCTAGTCAATAGAGGATGTTACCACAGAGGGCTTTTTTCCGTCACAGATTGCCTTGAACATGTCTTTCGCCTTGCCAGTTCCAAACGCTGAGATGCTGTCATTGTTGCACGAAAGTCGTCTGCTTCGTCACTCGTTCTAAATAGAAGTAGACATCTGGTAGTAAGCAGATGTCCCTTGCGTAGGTTAGTGCGATGGTGAGTGAAGGTCCCAGGGATTGACTGCTAGTTTGCACAACTAGCTAATGGTACTTGTTGTGGGCCCGTAATCCAACCGACACCAGAATCAACGTTAATCAAAGATTTGCTACCACTAGTGCTAACACTTACCCCATACCCCCTATCTCCAAGAAATGGTAGATTTCTATACAGAAAATAGAATAAGCAAATTGTCTTGAACAATTGACTTCTTTTTTAAGGTTACTTGCATTTACCTTTATTACAAACAATATATTTACAGCTCAACTTTGTGTATTTTTTTTTCCATATATACAATGAATCAAACTATTAAAAGTGAAACAGAAGATTTATTTGCAAACCAAACAAGCAAACGTAATTAGGAAATAAGTAAACTGATAAATATCAGGTGTTGGCTGCCTTGGTATCTACTTTTGGTCCTTTTTTAAAGTCATTCCATTTCTGCCAAATGAAGAGAAAAATAAAGTCCACCAGTTCCACAAGTGCAATGAAACTTGCTCCTATTGATGCCCCAAGCATTCCTCCAATGGCACCTAGACGTCAAGAAAAAGTGTGACGTGTAACAACTGAATAAAAGCCTGTTACAAAGGTTCAAGATGTCTTGTCATTGCAGAAAGTATGGAGGGACAGATGGGCTGAACTGTTAGCCAGGAACAAGATTTAGCGACTTAAGGAAAAATAGATCAATCCTACGATTTACATAATAATTTTAGGTAAGAGACAAATTTGTAAATGCATTCATCTAATTTAGATTTAAAGGCACTTGGAAAATCTTTTTATGAAGTTGATTTAGGTAAGAATAAACCCAAAGCCATGGTTTTAGTTGAATTCAAAGCTTTGCTAATAATGAAATTGAGATAAGTACTTTAGTGGTTTTATACCATATTTATCTTAAGCATACATTATTCACTGTTCCAAAATTGTATTTAAATATATTTCTTAACCTTCAGCATAGTTTCCAATTTTCTGTTATTTACGTTGACAAATCAAACGGACTGGCTGCAAATTCCTAAGAGATGATACGGCTACTCGTCTTTATTAATGGTCAAGGTAACTGCTTTCCAGTATATTATGCAACATTAAAACAAAAACTGCAATCTGTTTCAGTACAATGCAATTGCTTACTTAAACTTGGTATGTAAACTAAGTAAACTACAAGCATACTATAATTTCTTGGCTTATAAATGAAAAGCTGTATTAGGGATATTTAATTCTTGTGTCAGCAGCCAGCTTACGTTGTATAACAATGGTTTGCTGAAGACGTTCACCTTACTATACTTACTATAGATTGTTGTTAAAGTGGACTTTGGTGTCTGGAGTATCGTCATGTAGTTGAGCTGTTCATAAAAGATATCAATCTTTACGACACTGTTTCTACAAAGGAAAGAGCTAAAATTTCACTTTTTGGAAAAGAAGTTGTATATAACCAAGAAGATACGTTTCGCTGATGGAAAGTGAGAAAACAACAACAAATATTAATATGTAAAACAAACATTGAAAATAAATGATTTGAATTCAATTATTCTTGAACTGACTTTTGTCATATGTGAAATTTGAAATCTTTATAAAAATATACTACCATAGGTTGAAAAACGGACTAGATACTGCCTTGATAAAAATGGCGTTTTGGCTACATGGGGAGGTCAACCAATTGCAATATTATGGTAACAGCGTATTATCTTGTAAACTGAAGCCTCATTTAACGACTCCCCATGTTAAGTCGCGCATTTCAGTTTTTTCTAAATTCATTTAGCGCTCTATCTAATTGTACAGCTATTAAAGGGTAGCAAATGCTCAAATATTTCAAGTGGCACATTCTGTGTTTCGAGTCTACATTCTTAGCTTATTCTAGCTTTTTTCAAACACTTGATGCTAATCTTACGTCATTACGATACTAATAATTTCTATAATTTCATGTGGTATGTATGATGGATTAGCTCGGCCTCTTTTCGCGTACTTATGCGAGGTCAACACCTGAGAGCACACCCTCAGCTCTGTTGCTAGACAACAGTCAGATCTGATTTCGAGAATATTTGATCACCAGACAGCTTTTTAGTCTAAGAAAAAATAATAGCCATTCATAATCCCCGGTTCCAACAAGAGTCTTCTCGCATGTATTACGCTTGAGTATATTAATATAGATACACAGGGTGCTGCCAAGTATAACTACTGACCTGTGTAAGTAGAGCCTGAACTTTTATGAATGTCTAACTGGGAACAGGTCTTCAAAATTCAGCAGGTATTAGTAATACTTCTTGAAAATGACGAGTTCAGTCCGCTGCATTTTGTGAAACTGTGTACATCTTTAACTGCTATTTAACTGTAAGACTATAGGATCAATTAGTGCCTATCAGATTTAGTTCATTCTTATGAATTTTTGGGGAGGGAAGAAATATTGCTAAGCTTGTCTTATAAGCCCCTTGTGTAGTTACTTGTGGAGTAAACATGCAAAATTTTGCGAGATGGCATATTCAAATACTAAGGTAATTTCTGTAAATATACCTGATACTCGACACAGTACGGTTAGTTAATTTATGCTCAATGATTTCTTCTAGGAGCCGATCACTAGGGAAGCCACCATATGAAATGAAAGTGGTGTAGGATGTTATGTCACACGGCTCTTGGCATTTGCAGTCCACTGCGTGTTTTCTGAAGTCAACTGAAACAAAATCAAAGAATAAACAATCAAAGCTATAAAATGATCATTACCAAATTTTTGAAATAAAAATAAAATATCTTGGTTTCGTATGTTTACTTACCTTCCTATTAAATATTGACGTCTTTTCATCATTGAGGTTAACATAGTAACAGTTTGATGCTCATAAGCTTTTGCAGTTTAGAAAGAGACTGGCCTTTGTAAACATATTGGTGATCAGCTGTTGCATCTTGTTCTTGTCAAAATCTATTTTTCAAGTGATAACCAAAGCTAGATCATGTACTGAGGAATCCTCTGATAAATCATGTTATTGCATATAACCTGAGTGCATATATGCATTGACGTGTGGTGAGCCAAACGAATTTTATGGCAGCCATGGTGTGTTTCTTTGTTCCTAAGACATCACACACAAATTCTACAAGAACAGGAATAATTTCAAAATTCAGCACAAATGGTAGAATTTTGAGATTATGCACATAGCTTAGCTTCAATAAATTTTATTCATATTATTTTGTGATTATTCCCAATTTCAATTTCAAATTTCTTAAACTGAATGGGTGCAAGTCAGGATCAGCTACAGGTTTACGGCACTCCTTCACTTGTTTCAGAGTGAAAGCTACTAAATCTATTTTAGAGGAAAAACACTGACTCTGTGGTCAAATGTGTTCCAAGAGGCCCTGTAGTCTTTCCGTTAAGGCTTTCCCTGTAATGTGTAAGATCAGTGTATCACAATATTTATCAAATTGCCTTTGTCGCCTCTTGTTCTTGTACAGAGTCACTGCTTGGACTGCGTATTATACATTAACGGAGAAACTTGAGAAGACGTTTGTAATGTTTTTCGTATCCAAGAGTAGTTATTTCATTGTAATTAGTCACATTGTCCCTGTCAATATCGAAATATGAAAAACAGTTCCTCATCTCCGTTTGTAAGACTTAGTGAACAAGACCGAATTCCATTTATAAGGGTAATTTGCTCCTTAAACATGTCACACCAATAACCCAGTTAGTGGTGTGACATGTTTTATAATTTCTTCCTTTCGTGACCTCTGGTTTTCTTTTATTGGTGAATGCAACACAAAAAAAAGCACCCATGATAAGCCGCAGAAAGTATGGTGTTATCTTATCAGAAACATATTCATTTGGAAGAAAATATTCTTGGCATATTGGTTGTGGATCCTATTTAATGAAAGAGACTGTTTTTTCGGAAAGTAGATCCAAAACAATGCTTTCACTGCAAGATTTGAAAATTTTTCGTCAAGACGATGAAACTTTGTCAGTGTAAAGACGTTTTGCTCTATCAATTTGTCCCTCAGTCTCAAATAAAAAGTGTGTAATTGGTTTGGCTGCCAAATTATTAATTGCGCGATTTCTTTCAGGATCTCCTACACTATGTTTATTTTGTGTGGCCTGCAAACAACCGAGATGCTGTCCTTTAAAATGACAATGACGTTAACGCTATTCATGGCAGTTTATTAGGTATACTGTACACTTAATGACATGTTGGTTACAATAATGTAATATTCCATCAAGATATATGTCAGTTTTAAACTGCTTGCTGGGCTCTCTTGTCATTATGTTTTTTTATCGGAATTCTTCTTTTTGAAGAGTAGCGGTAAAGGATTAGACCCTATCCTTTTCATATTTATATCATGAGCGCAAAAAACTATTTGACAAATAAGAAAATATTCTAGAACTACTGATCAACATCGTGCCAAAACTGCGATACTATATAACTACGCTGTACTTTAGTTGTAAGGGGAAAGCAATTGCAAATCAAGTAAGTGAATCTCTTGCACAACTTTAATCATAGGATACCCATCCCAATGTACAATACCTTCTGCTTTTTTGGAGCAAGTCACCATTTCCGTACTGTTGCATATTTTGATTGTTTGATCTGTGAGAAAGGAAGGAAGCGCATGGCATGAGCATTTAGTTCACAAAGTCAGAAGACAACATTCTATATAACAGATACATAATAATAACCCTAACTAAGCTTCGGCCTTAATGGTAGGTAATCAAGGGCTGTCAAGCTGCAAGACTTGGTAAGGCTGTTCAGACAGCTCTACTTGGAAACAGCGACGCCCACCAAAATTTGTGAACTCTCCTAGAAAACGGTGGAGTACAGAAGGCTCACTCAAACCAAACCTAGGTGATTAGCAGCAGACCTTCACTATGCATAATAGCGTGAGAAAACTGACTGTGGCACCATGAAATGTTACGACCATCATTGACAACAAAAACAGAGCAGAAACAAGAACTGCAATCACTACAAAAACTACACACATAACTACATACATATGTACATACATGCATACATACATACATACATACATACATACATAATGTTTGTCTTGTCAGCTGAGTGCCACTCCCTCTGTTTGTCCTCTATGTGTGGCAGAT
>JANTCA010003208.1:0-10910 GCA_024741275.1 Chironex yamaguchii | reverse complement strand
TTTAGTAAGGTCAAAGTTTAAAAACAAAGGTTAGGCACTTCCTTAGGTGGTTGTAAGAATTTCCCTGTCTATTAAGGCTGGAAAGGAGACATGGTGGTAGTGTGAGGAAGAACAAAGGTGCATACAAGAGAGAGGAGAAGCGAGGTTTTTTGAGGACCCACCAGAAGAAAACAAAGCTAACTACAAAAGAACAAAGAAGAAAGAGAAGAAGGCGGTGGCGGTGGCGAAAGTGATAGCGTATTATCGGCTCTATGAGTACGTGGAAACAACAGAGGCCACAAAAAAGGTACTGGAGATGGCGAAGCAAATGGATAAGAACTCGCAGGGCATTTATCAGACAAAGCTGATGGAAAGTTAGGAGGAATGTGCTATTGAAAGACGAAGAAATCCTGAAGAGGTGGCAGACGTGCTTCAAGAGACACATGGATGAAAAAACCCGAGAGAAGCAAGACAGGAGGGGCAAGAAGAGAACATGGAAGAGATGGAAGTTGTGGCAGAAGCAGAGGTGAAGAGAGAGCTCAAAAAGGTTAACGAATGGAAAGGCAGTGGGCCATGACAACTTTCTTATAGATGTTTGGGAATGCCTGGGAGAAGATGGAAGAATGTTGGAAAGGTCTGTGTCGTAGCAAGCAAACCATTCAAGGTGGAAGTGGGACTCCACTTGGGGTCAGTGCCACGCATCTTCCTGTTTGTCATCATCATAGACACCAGCATAAACAAAAAAACAAACGGTCCATGGAACATGATGTTTGCCGATGAAGTAGTGCTACGTTGAACTAAAAAGTGAACTAAAAGCTTGGCTGGAGAAGGACCTGGAAAAGCCGCGTGATGGACTGGAAAAAAGAAGAATGAAGGATGGAGAGCCAAAACAGTGTACTCGGGTCTAAGTGGAGCATTTAGAGGAAACGTACAAATGCAAGACCAGCTGCTAGACGAGACGTCTAGTGTGATGCTGGACAAGGAGACTGCAACTAAAGTGGAAGAGAAGATCCACTGGGCAATTATCCAGCCCGCCATACTCAATGGATTGGGGACAGTACCTAAAACAAAGAAGACCACCAAGAGGCTTGAGAAACCAAAATGTGTAGATGGGCATGTGATGTGACAAGGTTGTATCGGTTGCGACGTTTTTTCATTATTGACAATTTCTGACATATCACTTCCAAGACATTTCAAAGAGGGAATTCTCATATATGCAAACACAAGGCGATTACCTGATTACACCTTCATCAAACTAGCAAACATAAATAGTAAGAGGAATATGTAAACATGAATGAGCAAACATAGCCAGTATGTAAACGAACCTAACGAAGAACATTGTCAAACCTGCTCTTTTTTTCTTGCAATAATCTGAAAAATCTCCTTAATAGCCTGAGGAAGAATTCCTTGGTTACTGGAACGCAACAGATTCCCCGTCCCCATCGTGTAAGTCTTTCCTGAACCCTAAAAATTAAAAAAGTACTGTAACATCAGCATAGCTCCAAAAACCAATCAATAACATGACAGACGACAACCTCATTTCCAAACAGAATAAAACGATACAACCCATCACACATGCACCTCCAAACCATACTGGATACAACAGATACACCATAACGACAGTAATAATACAAGTAACGACAGATGCACCTGCAAACAATACCCGATGCAACAGATACACCTTAAAACCATACGAGTTACGACACATGCGCCTCCAAACAATACTGCTGCAACAGATACACCTTAAACATACAAGTAACGACACATGCGCCTCCAAACAATACCCAAAAGAACAGATACACCTTATCCATATGACTAACGACACATGCGCCTCCAAATAATACCCGATACAACAGATACACCTTAACCATACGAGAAACGACACTTGTGTCTCCAAACAATACCCAATAAAACAGATGCACCTTCAAACCATACGAGTAACGACACATGCACCTTCAAACAATACCAATGCAACAGATACACCTTAACCATACGAGTAACGACACATGCACCTCCAAACAATACCCAATGCCACAGATACACCTTAACCATACGAGTAACGACACAAGCGCCTTCAAACAATACCCGATACAACGGATACACCCTAATTATACGAGTAACGACACATGCGCCTCCAAACAATGCCGAATGTAACAGAAAAATGATCAAACTATACTGGGTAAAAATTATACACCTTCAAGCTATACTGGATACGACAGATACGCTCCAAAAGCTAGATACAACTAAACATCTAAAAGGTTTGGGATGCATAAGATACACTGAATACAACAGATGCATATGAAAACGGTAACTGGTACAAGATACACATGCTCTAACGATATTGGATATAGCAGATACACCTTAGAAATATACACAATTCAACAGAAACATATAAAAACCATTTTGTTTACAATAGACGTACCTTCAAAGTACGCTAGATCAATACACGCCAACAATATATACCAATTACAACAGACACACCTTAAAAAATACAGATACTGGATAAGACAATATACTTGTTTAAACGATACTTAATACAAAAGAAACACACAAAAAACATACTATATTGTAGCATCTGTATTCTTATGTATTTTTATAACAGTATGTATATACCTATATAAGGTTTATACATACTGTTAACAACAAATTTAAGTTCGAAGTACACTAGAAAAGAATAAGAGAGTTTTCTAAAGAATTATTCGGAACGTTAAAACGTTTATTTCTTCAGGTTTATATATGTTCAATAAACATGGATGATTGAGCTTTTGACAGTGCTCTCCTTTAGCCCTTGTAGTCCTTTTTTAAAATCCATCAGTCTTCGAGAATTTAGCCGTTCTCCAACTGTTTCTGAGAAGAAAGAGAAAAGTGGGTCGCCTAAGCAAAGAGATAGGGACTGAATGGGAGACCAAACTTAGAGGAATGGGCATCGTCTTATCTGCAACAATTTGCGAAGGACGAAGACCTATCAGAAATTAAACAATCATCCTGAGTACATCTGATGGAAAGGTACATACAACCTACAAAAACCACGGTCTTAGATACGAGCAATAATGGGCGCTTGGTAGGACGACCTTGTTCGGCTAATGTGGTTAAACTATCAAGACGGGAATTATCTAGAAGCAAAACAACAGTTCTGTCGCTAGGTCTTAGACTTTCCCCAACACCTTATCCACTAGACGTCTCAGAGATAAAGATGGATTTGGATGTTTTTGGAAAAAGGTTACGCAATCAAGACATTTTGTCAAAATAAGGCCAGTGTAAGTAATGATAATATATTTCGAAAAACGTCTATATGGACCCCACCAGTTTTTGATACTGCTCCAGAAACGTATGTTCGTCTTGTATATATATTTCTTTGATTTTACCTCTTACCCAAGATACATAAAGGTCTCAGTAGTACTGAAGGTAGACCAGTCATCTCCAATAGTTCTAAGTGCCACTGAAAACTTCTCACAATATTTGTACTTAACACTCTTGTTAAAACCAACCCTTCTTACAGTACTCCTTGGCAATGCAGATGTTGTGGGACTCTACCCTAACATTCCTCACTAGGAAGGCCTTGAAGCAATGCATCATGTTTTGCAGTGTAGACAGGACTCCAATGTATCCACAGGTACATTAGTTGGGATTTCAAGCTAAGTACTAGATCAATACCCATCAATACCTTCATCATGAATTATGCCACCCTTGGCCACTAAAAAGCCATTCTATATAGTCAAGGTATTAGAATACGTTGGATATGTTTAACTTCAGAGAGCTTTGAGAGAAGAGTAGAAGATTTAGTCCACTGGTTGGTAGATAGAGGTTACCAAGAGGAATTTGCTCGGGAGCAAGTAGACAGAGCACGTCAAATGGTGCAACTATTGTGGTACTGCTCCACTGTATGACAAGTATATCAAAGAACTGTGTCTGTTTACATACTACATATGTCTGACACTGATGAAGGCTTTAGCCGAAACAAGGACTTTAAAAGTCCTTAACCAAATTATTGTGCCGTGATGGCACGGAGGTTTGAGTGTCGGTTTTTGAGTCTGAGCGTTACCAGTTCGAGACCGGTCGGCTCCCACTTAGCGCAGCTATTGTCATGAGCTCAATCATCCATGTTTGTCATATATATATATTAGAAAACTCTCTTCTTCTTTTCTGGAGAAAAACTATTCGCAATGTTTATTTCTCGAAGTTTATATATATAGAAAAGTGGTGGTCTATAGTGTTATGACGAGCTACAATGCAATTATGGTCGGTTGTGATGTTGTCCTTGGTCCGGCCGAAATGTAACAAAATGCCTAATAAATTCCGACAACTGAATATTGAGAACACTTACCGTCTGGCCATAAGCAAGGACAGTTCCATTGAAGCCGTCGAAACATCCTATAACTAAACGTTGTATGCTGTTATCATAGACCTCTTGCTAAAAGAAGATAGTACAGCACATTACAACAAGCAAAATGCTAGCGGTATTCCAGTTAAGAGGACCATAAAATATGTACATTGTTGCAGCTATCAGTTAGGTTTATGTTAAAACTTGCTAAATTAGTTAAGAAAACGAGGAAAGATTTTTTCTGCAATAATGCACATTCTGTTAAACTGGGTTTGCCGAGAACGACAAATGAGGTTAGACAGAGATCTATCAAACTCACCATCAATAATAATAAAACCATAAGTATGCATAAAAGGTTAAAATAATAACAAGAGATTGCGCAGATTGAACCTTAAATGAAAGTATGGTCTTCTGGACTCCTCACGATGAATTAAGAGCAGCAAAAGAATATACCAGGATAGTGATGAAGCCTTACACTCTTTTTATATCAAATGTCGATTGTGAAAATAGCTTACCTTTCTCCCACTTTCCTACTTCCGTAAAGATTAAATGTATGTGGCTTTCTCAGCCTTATGTAGGATGATGATTCAAAAAAATGGAGAAAATTAAGCAAAAAGTATCAGCGATTAATAGTGTAACATTTCTTCTGTAAGTGATTGACAGTCCTTATACGTATATTTTTGTATAATCTGTAAATCGTATCCACTTTAAAGTGAGAACAGTTTTATTTTCCCAGATATTTGCAAACGGGAAAACATAAACACCTGTATAATTGGCCACGTGCAAACAGACATTTTTCAAAACCAACATATTACCTGGGATGACTGAGGTCCAAAAATATAGTCGAATTCATATTGTCTGTCTCTCCCAATAACCAGCTGCCGATTCCCTGAGAGAACACTAACGCACTTGTCAGAATTGATTATCCTCTCTTGTCCAACGAAAGGTCTTACTCTTACTACTACTTTTATTGGTATTTCAGGCCTTTCATCCATTTTTGCTGTATTTATCTCTTACTTTATTCGTAGAAATGTGGTTTTGTGAAATCTAAAAGTAAAACATACCACACGATATTTTGAGTCCAAAGCAATTGCCAAAGACGACAGAACGAAATAACTTATAAACTACAGAGGTTATGACAAGCTAAATAAAGGCTAAACAACACGGTCATTTTTACCTCGTTTTCACCTAAAGATGAATTATCTCCCTTTCGACTAAGGAAGTTGTTCAACTGTTCTTCAACCGAAATCCCATAGTCTCTCTGAGCCAATCTTTACGACATCAGTAATTAAATACAGATTGTTTAATTATGTTTGAGGGTAAACATGTCCATCATTTCTTTAATGCTTTGTCAATAGGAGGTACGTACTCTTTCTTGCTGATCTCAAGGTTACTAGAGGACTCCTAACACGATGTAAAGGCCAGGCATTTGCAAAACTATGTATTATGGAAGTCAGGGCATGCGATAGGTTAACTGACCTAAAAATGGAATATTTACATGATTTTCACGGTGTCTGGAAAAATAAAAGAATCAACTGACAGCGACTTGGATGTTACGTACCAAAGGGTCACAAGAATTACCATGTATTATTTGAAAGTTAACCTTAATCGATTGAAGTAGGCCAATAAATAAATCAGTCATAGGGACTGTTCACTTTTTCATGTCAATTCGAAATAGACAAGTTGTGGGACTGTCTGGTCAAATTTCTAAATTGACAAAGTGAATTATCTTCAGTACGACTTTTGTGACTAGTAACCAATAGCCTCTCTACTAGTTTAGATTAGCGATTCCCATATCAACACCATAACACCTCAAGTAAAGAAGTGAAAAGTCTCCTGAATTTTATGTGGCCCAAATTCACTTGTCTCCTCGAATATTTCATTATCTCTGCCAAGGAGGTATTGTTTTCAGCAGCGTTTGTCTCTTTATCTGTCTGTCAGCAAGATTATGCAAAAAATACTGGATGGATCAGTCTTGATCCAAGTCAGATTCCATTAAATTTTGGGGATGATCCAAATGAAATCCTGGATTCTGGATCACATTTTCAGTAATGAAACCTTCATAGTGCGAGTGAGAGACAATCCAACAATAAATGAAAATACAAAAAGATCCTCTTGTGCTCTTGTCACTTAGGGATTAACAAGCAAAATACCACGCACAATAGCATTTTGCACCTTTGAAGGCCAGAAGTTGTGAAATAGACAAATTCTCGTTTTCAAATCACACATGACCTGAAATGGGTGAACACCATTTCACGGTAAGTCCTAGTGGCAGCTCATAAAGGAACAAGATCTTTGAAAAACGTAAAGAATTGGACTCGACTATTGAACTCGACTATTGTCCAAAAGTTACTGTAATCACTATTGCAAACCATTAACAACAATGTGGAAAGTAGGAAGTTGGAGATAAAGGCTACAAAATCTTTTCTGAGAGCAACGTTCACAGTGTTTCCACCACTGTAGATTGTCACACGATATTCGTAAAAGGGTGTCATCGAAGTCAACAAAAGAATGAACCTCCTCACAAAATGAAAATTAAGCTACCAAGCAGAAATGTATTTGCCGATGTTGATACTTCAGAGTGCTCTTGTAAAGCAGGGTAGGTTTTCAGAGTCATCATATATGTGTATATAATATAACCTATACATTAATATTCAGATTTGATTCAGATTCTTATTTTGACCTAGTGTTTCTAAGTTAGACAACATTCAGCACAATTGATAAACCTCAAGAACGAAGAAAAATAATTCAATTTTTATCAGGATTAGATTGCCCAGCTAACAACTTGGCAAAAGTGAAATTTTATGTCATCAAGATTTTGTATCTTAAGGAATGGTCATACCTTATTAGAAAATGAGTGTTCAAGGTATTTGGACATTACTGAAACAAGCTGCCAAACAAGCTTTATTTTTGTCTCCAAATAAATTACATTGTCATACCATAGAGGATTTGCATTTTTAAGGTAATTGAATTCTGCCTCTTCGTTTTGCTACAGCTGTTGATAAAATCTTTCTCAGCAAAGTGTGCAGAGCAAACCCTTGTGTGTTTCGAAGCACTGAAGTCTTTTCTTTTATCTCTTTTAAAAGCATAATCCATTTCTAGCAGAGATCAAACAACGTAAATATGATTGCTGTAATTACAAATATGGTGGCAACGATCAAGGTGAGCAAAGATTTGCCTGATAATTTAAGACAAAAATGTTTTTAAGTCTTACCTCTTACAGTACAGTAGAAACAGCAAGAAACGAAAGTCTGTGTTTCAGAATCTCCAAAATCAACTGATTTACAAATGATGAAATACATCATAAAAATAATGAGGAAATACTTTTACAATATTGTTGAATATACATAGACTCGTCCCAGATTCATATCGTGATATTACGACAATACACATTTCCCTCCCTCCGAGATGAAAATTCAGTGGGTGTAGTAGTCCCATAACCAAAATGGTGGTCGTCAGTTGCGTAGTACTCTAGGAGCTGTAGGTGGCTCTTGGTCTTGCTGTTGAATGCTGTCCTCTTCAGACATGCTACATTGCACTAGTCTGCAGGCATTCCATACACATTGTCTGAGAGTTTGTACGTGTACTTGGAAACCTGACTTGTAACCCATCGTGGAGATGAATACTTTGAAAAATCTATATTACTGAAATAATATACAAAATTCTCAAACAATCTATTAAAGTAGATCCATTTTGCATCAAGAAAAAGCTATCATACTGTTATTACGCTGCTTACAAGTATGGGGTTTAAGAAGTTTGATGTAGTCCCCAACACGGAAACAATTGGACCGTGCAAATGAATGGCGTTTATTAGCATACTGCATCTGCTTGGTTTGCTTTTCCTCTACTAACGACCATAACCTCTTGGTAGATGCGTCAGTTGGGGCAGGGGAGAAAAGTGCCGTATTTAAACGGGTGCATAACTGGTGGTTAAAGAACAGAAATGATGGTGTTTTCTGGGGTGGTTGCATGTGGTGTATTATTGTAGGAAAACATGAACTCATAGTAGTAAGTCGGCCAGTGGTCGTTTGTCATGTGTGGAACATTGAACAATGGCCTTTACATTCCGATTCATCCGTTCTACAGCCCCATTGGCGGAAGGGTTATTAATGGCAGTAAAACAATGGTTAATACCGCACGAGATGTGAAAGGTACGTAATTCCTCAGATCGAAACTGGGGTCCATTGTCCAAAACTAGACACTTACAAAGGCCAAAGCACGAAAATACAGTCTGTAAAAATTTCATTACTTGTAATTGTTGAACGCCTGGCATTCAACCCACTTTGAATAATAGTCAATGAAGGTAACGACGTATGGCTTCTTGGTAGCCTCGATTGGTCCAACAATATCTATGGCTAATTTGTCCCATGGGCGGTCAGGAAAAGGCACACTCTAAACAGGGACATCACATAATACATACTGCTCGTCTAGTTGCGCACAAACAGGACAATGTTTGTCATAGTCCCCTACAGTTTTATCTAATTTAGGCCACCAATAAAATTCTCTAAGATGCTGCTTAGTACAAAGAATACCTTGATGTGCCTCATGGGAAAGGGTCAAAAGCTGCTGCTGCAAGGTGGCTGGAACTACCACATGTTCAGAGCAATAGATGATGCCGTCTACAACACTTAACTCTTGGCAAAAGGCCCAAAATGGAACAAATTCAACTGGCAAGGCCGAATAATCAGGCCATCCCTGAATGATGTAATTATTTAACAAGCTAAGGACCGTGTCATCAGACGAAGCTTGATGTAATGTTTCAAGATAAACAGGGTAGTCTGTAAAGTCAAGGAAAGCAATAATGTCTGCCTGGATGAAGTCGTGGAGTCCCATAGAGCTAACGGGTAGTTTTGATAAGCAGTCACCAAGAACATTGTCCTTTCCTGGCTTGTATTGGATGTCAAAGTTGTAGACAAGGAGTCTGGTCATCCAACAGCCAATACAACATGGCACACGTCCAAGCCCCTTAGCTGTCAACAAGGTTGTTATGCACTTGTGGTCGGTGCAGCGTGTCGGGCAACCATAGAGAAACAAGTGAAATTTCTCAATGGACCATAGACAGGCTAAAGCTTCCCATTCACCAACAGAATATCATGTTTCTGCGTCTGTTAAACGGTGGCTTACAAAAGAAATTGTCAAGGTCCTTCAAATTGTCAATTGCCCTTCATCAACTTGAGTAAGGACACCCGAAATACCAAAAGCACTAGCATCACATGTTAGAAATGTTACAACATGCGGATCAGCATCGCAATAAGGTAAGGGTAAGGAATTTACAATAGCTTCTGTTAAATTACAAAAGGCAGCAGAGGTGACTGAGGACCACACAAAAGTCACATTTTTCCTAGTGACAGCAAACAGAGGTTCAGCAATAAATGCAAAGTTATCCACATGGCATTGGTAAAATTGGGCTAAGCCCAAAAAAGAACGTAGTTGCGACACATCAGCAGGGGCAGGTGCATCGCAAATTGCAGCAACATGATCTGTGGTGGGCATTATACCCTCAGAAGAGAGATGACGCCCTAAGAAATCGACTTCAGTTTGGAACAATGTGCATTTGTCCTCATTGACAGTAAGGTTGTAGTGACTAAGACGCTCTAAAACTGTATTAAGATGTAAGTTATGTTCCTGTTGGCTAGAGCCATAAACCAGTATATCATCAAGATAACTCCCTTTAACCCAAACAAAATGTGGTCCATTACTTTCATAAATACATTTGGTCCAGTTGCAATACCATAAGGAAGGCGTCTGTATCAAAACATACCAACATGGGTGATGAAAGTAGTCAGTTCCTTGCCAGAGCCGCTAAGTTCGAGGAGGTGGTAGGCAGATTTAAGGTCAATTGTCGAAAAAAGTTTGGTACCATGAGTTTCGGCGAAAAGATCATCAGTGCAGGATAAGGGGTGCATATCTACAATGAGGTCTTTATTGACCTCGCCCACATTTATTCCATTTTTCTGGTGGGCAACAAGAATTAGTGACACCCAAGGGGATGCATCAACAGGCTCGATAATACCATCAGTAGCCATAGCATTAAGTTCAGTAGCAACCTCATCTTGAGTACTAAGAGGAAGTCGATGCTACTATTGACTGGTAGGAGTGGCATTGCGTTTCAAGCGAGGGTGATGGACAACGTGTAAGTTACCTCTAAGTTGGGGGAAGTGAGCCAAAGGGCTGGGTTGTGCAACATCGACAGTGTCCACAAAATTAAATGAGATAGGTAGCTGACGAATTAAATCACGTCCCAACAAAGATGTACCATCAGTGACATGAAAACAAGACTTAAAAAGTTGGGAATTGTAAACGACTGGTAAGGAGACCTTCCCATAGACATGAATATGATTACCAGAGTAATCACTAAGGGAAGCACTGGCAGCAACTAAGGGAAAATTGGAGAAATATTGGGAATACAACCTATAATTTAAAAGGGACACAGAAGCACCAGTATCATCATCATCATCATCATCATCATAATTTACATTTTAACGTAGCTTTTCCACGATGGCATGGGTTGGACGGGGTTTTACAACGGCTCTCTTCCATTCCAATCTGTCCTGTGCCAGGGCAGGATCAAGACCCAGCTGCTTTAGGTCATCATGGACAACCTGTATCC
>JANTCA010003207.1:0-10910 GCA_024741275.1 Chironex yamaguchii | reverse complement strand
ATGATAATGATGATGATGATGATGATGATGAAGATGATAATGATAATGATGATGATCATGATCATGATGATGATGATCATGATCATGATCATGATAATGATGATGATCATGATAATGATGATGATGATGATGATAATGATAATGATGATGATGATCATGATAATGATGATGATGATCATGATAATAATGATGATGATAATGATAATGATGATGATGATCATGATAATGATGATGATGATGATAATGATGATCATGATAATGATGATGAGGATCATGATAATGATAATGATGATGATGATGATGATGATGATGATGATCATGATACTGATGATGATGATCATGATAATGATGATGATGATGGTGATGCAAACTCAGTTAATTTCCCTGCAATATTAAAATACAATTGCAAGTCTCACTTTACAGGTAACATGGAATTTGCTGATGTAAACTCAATTTATTTCCTTGCGATATTAAAATACAATTGGAAGTCTCACTTTATAGGTAACATGGAATTTGCTTCACGGATTTGTTAATAGGAGTAACCTAAGATACACAATAATGATAAGCATTATATTTAAACTTTCATCAGTTTTGGATGTGTCCATTCATTATTTCATAAATAAAATACTTAGTAAGTAGTTCGTATGACAATGACGATAACCACTACAATCGTCATCATCATCATGAGGAGGAAGAGGAAGACAGAAAAAGGAAAGAGTATAGAGGAACGCTGTGTGAGATCAAGTATGTATTCGTATCAACTCCCTGTGCATCTTTAAAAACATGGTTACCCCACAGCAATTGTTCTCTTGTTGATGGACTTGTAAAATCAATAATAGTATGAACTATATGAAGAGTGATGAAGATGAAGTGATTAAGCTGAACATTATTTAATGCAACTTTTGATTAATAATGTGTAAAGACTGTGTGACAAGTCCATATCCCGATCGAGGGACAACGTGTTACGATTCAGGGTCGTATATGTTAAATTTTAAAGGTAAGTTTTTTATTCAAGGTTTTTCTATGTTCTGCCTTCATTCATCTTGTTTGAGCATGTTAATGATGGGTTGATGAAGCGATGACCCTTAATTCTTTCCGCTTAGTGAACATGCAGTTGGCCTTATCCACGCTGAATCCAGTTTGCAGTATGGCCTTTCACTGGACACTAGGGGCCCAAGCTGAGAAATGCAGTAGCCCGTGTGATATACATGTATTTGGTCAAAACTTAAGCAGGTGCAGTTGGGCAGCTTGTACGTGCAAGATGTCGTCGAAAACCACCGAACTGCTAAGTATGGCTGGTGGCCCCTTAACTGGTACAGATCTATACCATGCATTTGGGCGTGACATGGCATGTTTCTACCAGACCTGTCAAGTTTCAGTATTAAGAATGAGTAAAACATTTATCACACCCACCTCCCCAAAGTGTTTTTAAGCATAGATGCCCTGAGGGGCATTCGGAATGCTTTTGTGTATTACTTAATGTATTCAAGATTTGGAAAAATTGCATTTTGTGGCATATCTACTGTGAAAATTGAGTGTTATCAAACAATCTATTATTTTTTGAAAACTTTGAGACTTTGTTCAGTCAACTTAAAACAACCCATTGAAAACATGACTAGTCATAGGTGATGAACTGACTTGGTCTGATCTTTTTGACCTCTAGAGTTTTCTAAGAATATAACTGAAAATTTACCAAACATAGGAGTATAGCTTGTAACTGGTTATACTGTAAACATTTTTCTACCAGGCTATCTTTCTTGTATATGCAGTTTGTTCAAGTCCTCTTTTCTTTAACAATCTTTTAATGATATATAAGTTGAAAATTACCTTAAAGCTTTCCAAAATTGTGCAAAAAACATACCCAACAGCTGTTTTGTCTGGCACTTTTCAAGTATGAATCATTAGAAAAAAAGTGTGGAAATATGGGAACCCTGTTATAAGAAACATGGCCCTGGTTTTCTTGTTTAATGTAGACAAACTCCAATACACTTTGACAGAAGGATGATTTAGCTATGCCAATTATCGAAAAGTTTTTGTCATTATATGTATTTTGGTGCATTTTGGATCATCTAGTAAATATTTGCCTATGGCATATCACATGTTTAGGAGTCATTTTAGCTTCACAAGCACAGGATGGCCATTCTGTAGTTGGAATTGATGCCTGGTGAGCACTGGCTGGAACATGTGTGATCCCTAATCTTTGACAGGTGTAGTTTACATACCAGGCCTTTTCATATAGAATTGTCACCAGGGTGGTAAATCACCCACGTTGATAGGCTTAGGAGGGCAATCACCCCTCAAATACATTTTTTCACAGACAGGCTCCAAGGTCTCAGGAAGATATGACTGTATGATGGGATAATAATGGACAAGTATGAAAATTATAATCAGTTTTGTGTTAATTTATATAGGTGTGCCCCATCTGTGTCAGTGCCTATTTTATTTGTAGACACCAACTTGTTTACGTCAAACTGGTATGGGTTGTAGTTTTGTTGAGTAAAGCCTCAAATGTGCTTCTCTGACGTTTGAGTCTTTTTATTCGCTTTTCACTCTCATCACAATTTACTCAACAAAACTAATGGATAAAATATTATAGCCGTAACATTTTGACATCAATTCAAGCACCTCTGGGGCTACGAAATCATAAAATCATTGGATGCGAACATTCAAAAACTTTTTCGCCATGTTAATGGATGAGGATATTGATAAGTTTGGAGTTTTGACAAACTTTGTCTCACCTGCTGTCTTTGAATTCATTGAAGAATGTACCACCTATGAATCAGCTCTCGAAAGCCTCAATAACATATACGTGAAACCGAATAACGATATTTATGCCCGAGATGTGCTTGCAACTCGACGGCAACAACCTGGTGAAACCGTAGATGAATACTTACAAGCTCTCAAGGTGCTAAGTAAGGAATGTAATTTTCGAGACGCATTTATTACAAGTTTGCATTCAAACCAAATTTGTTAGAGACTTTTGGAAAATAAAACCTTGGATTTAAAGACAATGTTTGACCAAGCTCAAGCATTGGAATCTGCCATGGGAAGTTCGGAAAGTTACATGGTCCCTCAGCCATTCAATGCCACAATTTCATCACCTGAACCAGCTACCCAGCTAACATCCTCAGCTGAGTCCACACTGTTTGCTCCAACACTGGGTACAACAAATGCAAATTGCTTCTTCCTTGGAAACGCTAAACATTTTCATTCAAAGTGCCCGGCTCGAGACTCTGTCTGTCATAAATGCCAGAAAAAGGGGCACTTCGCAAAAGTATGGCGAGGAAAACCTGTTAAGACCGATGAAGTTTCAGCTGCACTGTGGTCATCTACCCTTGGTATTGTTGGAACTCCTGAAACTCTTAAAAAGTCTAGTGCTACAGTAAATGTTAATTCGGATTGGAGGGTTAAAGCACTTTTTGATAGCCGGAGTAATGAGAGTTACATACATCCAAGCTTAGTACAAGAGGCTGCTATACCTGTCAATCCTTCATCTAGTACAGTTGCAATGGCTACCACCTCACTGAGCACAAAGATTGAAGGGTTCTGTACTGTCACTCTTAATTATCAGGGACACACATATAAAGATATCCATGTATCTGTCATGCCAGGACTCTGCTCTGATCTTATTTTGGGACTCGATTTCCAATCTCAACATGCTAGTGTCACATTCAAGTATGGAGGCGCAAAACCTCCCTTGTCTGTTTGTAGCTTTACAATGCTAAACATTGAACCAACCTCACCTTTTGCAAACCTTACAACTGACTGTCATCTTATTGCTACTAAGTCCAGATGCTACAGTTAGAAAGATTTAGAATTTATTAGTAAGGAGGTGGATCGATTACTTGAAGATGGCATCGTTGAACATGGCCAGTCCCCTTGGCGAGCTCAAGTTGTTGTAACGAAAGACGAGAATCATAAACAACGCCTGGCCATTGACTATTCTCAAACTATCAACCTGTTTACCCAGTTGGATGCATTTCTGTTGCCAAGAATCAATGATATTGTCAATGAGATTGCTTAGTACAGAGTCTTTTGTACTATTGACCTTCAAAGTGCATACCATCAGATACCTTTGAAAGATGAAGACAAACCTTACACAGCATTTGAAGGAAAGGGTGGGCTTTATCAGTTTGCCCGGCTGCCTTCCGGCGTAACCAATGGGGTAGCATGCTTCCAGAGAGAAATGATGAGATTTGTTCATGACAATTGTCTTAAAGCAGTATTTCCATACCTAGACATCATAACTATCTGCGGAAAAGATCTGGCAGATCATGATGCCAATCTTGATCAAAGCCTTTTTTGGTGAGAGGCCGTTATCTTTATCACTTCTGTCTTTGTCTAGAACGGATGGCCATAAATCAGACAGTTTAGAAACTAAAGAAACAAAATGGAGGCAAAACACATTTTGCAAGGGCGGTCAAGAGCCCTCGTAAATCATTCGGCGAGGGTGAGGGTGAAAGTGATCGCCCGCATCAAATGAAAAGGCCTGACATACCGAACTTCAAATCAGCACAAAAAAGTCATAAACTACTAAGCTCTTTGTATGGTAGGTACAGAATTCATATGAATGGATGGCAACATCTTCCTGGTTGTGCAAACAGTTCTGGGATTGACAGACTAGAAATGTTTCACCACAGCTTTTAAATCTGTGTTTCTATGGGGATTAAAACATTATGTAGCCAAGAGAGTTGGAAGCATATAGCACATTTGTAAGGTACGACTTTTTTTTCTGAATTGTGTCAGATGAGAAAAGGTTTTAAGTATGTTTTTACCACACTGTTGCAAATTTTCAAGGTATTTTCCTTCAAAAGCTCATTTACAGGCCCAAAATGTTGAATATTAAGCTTCAGTTGCAATACACTAGTGCAATGGAAGAATGATATTCTGCAATCCACCTTATAATGATGGAGCTACCAATTTGGCCTTGACAACGTTGATAAAACAGCCTTCACAACTTCATCTTTTGTGTGGTCTTTGCCCCTAACCAACAACAAATCAATCAGCTACTTATAAATACATAGATTAAAATTCTAGAATGTACTTAACAGTATTCACTGATTACTTTTGTAGTCGCGATGACTCAGCACTAGGTCATAATGACTCAAAGCTTGTCATAATTTCTGACAACTTAGTCATAATTACCCAGCATAATCTCAGTCATGACTCTTAAATCTAGAAGTTTCTAGTCTCTACTTAGCAATCTCTGTTTTTTGCATTTTATGATTATTGAGTCATAACACTCGTTACTTGCTAAGTATTTCAACAAACTTTACAGCTTTGACGTCTGTCAAATTGATTGTAAGAATGGGGGATAAGCTACCCTCCATTGACAAGCTACAGTGCAATAATTTTTTGTTCTCTCAAATCATGTTAAAACCCTTCTTTATACTGAACTTAAATGTGATAGTAAAGTCTTTAGATCAACTTAGCAACCTTTAACAGTCTCATAAAGATGACATGTTCATCTGTAGAATTCGTTGTGGACCCAAATAATATCATCCTACATTTCAACTTTCTTGGTTTGCTCTTTTTCTGTTATACAACTGTTTGGGTTTTTTTTTCTCATTTAGGATCTAAAACTTATGATTTACCAAGTTGCATAAATCACCTGTTATATCTATGCTAGGATATCAACATAATTGTATTAAAAGAATATGTTGCTTTTTTACTGTCATTGCTGTCACTGAAAGAAAACTAATTTTATAAATCTAGCAGTTTTGTAAAATTGTGAGAATTTTCTTTCAGACATGTAAGCATAAGATTATACCAAACTGTGGATGTCTCATAAGTGGTGAGAGGGTCGCCGCCAGTGACGACATTGCAGCACGTATTAGCAAGGCATCTCAGTCTTTTGGACATTTGTGTAAGTGGGTCTTTGACCGTGAGGACATCTACACCAGCTTAAAGATGCACATCTATAATGTATCGATCATCTCCATCCTCCTCTATGCATCAGAAACATGGGCCCTCACTAAGGCAGATACTGATGCCCTGGAAGTATTCCAAATGTCATCTCTAAGGCAAATTGCAAAAATATCCATGCATATGCGCATACCGAATGCCCAAATCCGAGAGATGTGTGACAGACAACCAACTGTTGAACAACTTATAAGAGCTCAGCGGCTGAGGTGGGCCAGACACATTGCTCGAATGGATTCTGAGTGTCTCTGTGGAGCCATATGGCGGAATCCTAAGCCACACAGTTGGGGCTGCATCCACGGGGCTGCTAAGTCCACTTGGGACAGCCTGTTGGATAAACACCTTCGATTCTTAAAGCCAACGTATGGCACCATCAACTGGGCCCATAATCAAATCAACATAATCATGGATCTGGCGGCTGATAGGCAACTATGGCGTACCCTATGCATGGGACAGGGAATGGCTGGTGAAGCTGGAATCCCTCAAGTAAGTAAGTAAGTAACAGATCTATATAACAAGACAAGAGAATCATTGTTCAGGATAATATTGTTCAATTTGGGTTATTATGGTTATATGTACTAGCTTTATTTAACATTTGTTTCCTCTAAGATATTTCACATGACTGGAGTCAAAACCAGGTTAGCCATTGCAGTTGTAGTTTGGTACAGTTATTGGTTTGCCGTATTGAACTTGGTCGTCTTTGTTATTACAAATTTGTTGCTAATAAACTCTTAGTGTCCCCATTGAAGTCATTTAAAGTTGTTGTCGGCCTTAAGAGTGGTGCTGAGACCTGGGAAGAGTGATTGTATTATCGTGTTATTGATCAATTATGGAGAAAGCACAGAAAGCATGTGGTGCAGCAAGAGGATGGTTGACACATGCATCACACTGCATTGGTGATCTGTTAAACACTGAAGATGGAGTCAATGTTGTTGCATTGCGAGACCCATGGAAGAATTTGAGATTCGGTTAAAAACTTTGGATACAGCACAATTTGCCATTGACGAACTAATTGACACGGAAGCAGAATTAGAAGGTGAAATAATCACCACTTCAGACTTTTGGCAAAAGTCGAGACATCTAGATGCTGTTAAAGTCATGTGAAAGCTGGAAAGCAAAGAAGCGAGCAAGAAAGTGGAGCGTATGCAAAAGGAACAGTCAAACTAAGCAGGTCAAGTCAAATTGCCAAAGATAGCACTGCCTAAATTTGATGACAACATTACACAGTGGACATCATTCGGGCAACAGTTTAAGGCCGCTGTGGCCAGTTCGAACATACCTATCGGAGTAAATTTTCATACTTGAAATCTTTGCTGGTCGGTGATGTTAAGAAATGCATCAAGGGCTTAACCTTAACTGCGTAGCATTACAGTACAGCCTGCGAACATTTAGAGACGAGGTTTGGCAGGCGAGAAAAGATCGTTTTTCAAATATTCAGGACTAATTGTCGATAACATTGTGTAGTGGTAAACAAGGTACGATGATGAAGTCTCAAAGCTTTAAGTATTACAGGCAATGTTTATGGGGTGTTCTTAACTCCACTCATTCTTTCACGCATACCTCAGGAAATACGCCTTGTATGGGCTCACAAGGGAGAAGGTAAAGAAAATAATCTGCAGTTCCTGCTAGATTTCCTTCAAAAAGAAATTCAAAGACGTGAGAGGTCTGAGACATTCAAAGACATTCCTTCTGCAGAAATAAAACCGATTGTTGCAAGTAGTCGTCATGTTCATCTACCGAGAAGTCCAACCTGCGGCAGGCCACATTTCTCACACAAGTGCTGGGACATTTTACAACTACTAAAAGAGCAAAGAAAAGAGCAAATAAGGAAAGCAGGGTTATGTTTTATTTGCTTAAGTAAATCACGTTAGGCTCAAAGTTGTAGAGCAGAGTGTTCATCATATAATGGCAGTCACAATGTCATTTGTTGTTTTAGTCATGTTGATGAAAATCTGTCTAATAACATGTCAAATAGTCAGTCTAAAGCTAGAAATTCTGAATCTAGTCAAGTATGTGGTACTAGTAATGGTATTGAAAGTTATACACCAGTGTTGAGAGTAAGTTCTGGTAAAGTAAACAAATGTTTTGTTTTGCAAACTCCTCAAGTCAATGTTGTTGGACAGCAAGGTATGCATAAGGCCACCATTTTATTTGATCCAGGTTGTGACTACACAGATATTAAGAGGGATTTTGCTCAGAAGGCAAGCTGTCAATGGGTAAAATCTGACTTCAATAACTACAGTACATTTGGTGGTAAACAGTCACCCACGGAGGGTAAAAATGTATTTGAAGTTAAGGCTTGTGATAACTGAAATGATAAGCAATGTGTATTTAATGCTATTGAAGTTCCTGTCGTATGTGCTCCTTTGAACAGGCCTCAAGTGTCTCGTGAAGCATTGTCTGGTCTTGACATGTCTCATATTCAGTTAGCTGACAGTTACAACTGTGACCATACTATTGACATTGACATATTGGTGGGACTCGACTCTTATTGGTCTATTTTGAATGGTAAAGTTGTTCCATTGTCTTCGGGGCTTGTTGCATTCTAGTCTCCCTTTGGTTGAGGTTTTTTCTGGTATCACAACAGTTGTTCGTCACAGTTTTGGGTTTGACTCTTCGAGTATTTCTTGTATTTCCAATTGTCAGTTGATGGTTTTAGACTCAAGTGAATCTCTTGTTTGGCAATTTTGGGATTTGGAAGCTGTCAGCATCACTGATAATGATGATTCTGTGAATTGCCATCCATCACTTGTTCAGTTTAGTCAGTCAGTCAAATTCAGTAAGGGTAAGTATGAGGTTTCACTCCCTTGGGAGCCTGAGTTTGCTTCAGGTAAGATGGAACTGGTTAATAATTGTTTTGGTGCGGAAGTTCGTTTGTCTTCTTTCACATGTAAACTCAGCCTTGATCCTAATTTGCAGCATGGATATGATGAGGCTCTCAAGGTTATGGAAAACAACTCTGTTATTGTTGAGGGTTCTGATCAAGAGCTGGAAACATCTAATCCTGAAATTTCAACGTGTAACCTTTGGTGTGAAGTGCAGTCCGTTTTTGCCACTGTTCATCATCATTTGGAGTCAATCAGGGGTGGTGATTCACTTTGTAAACAGGCTTCTCAACAGTGTTCTAGTGTGATGAGTTCTGTTGTTATCTAGGAACTCATGGATAATTTATATGTTGATGACTGGCTTTCTGGGGCTGATTCTCATCAGGAGGCTTCGGCAATGTTTGTTCAGGCTAAGGAAGTAATGTCTCTTGCTGGTCTCAATTTAACAAAGTGGAATTCAGATGACTCAGCTCTATGTAAAGAGTTTCAGTCTTCAGAGGACATATTAGTGACTTGTGAGCAGTCTAAAATTTTGAGTGTTAAATGGCTTGGTAGCATTTATTATTTCACAGGTATCCAGATGCCTGATGAGATTTTCATCTCTAAGTGTACTGTACTTACTCTTATTTCAAGGTTGTTTGATCCATGTGGGTTCCTAAGTCCTTCTCTATCTTAGCAAAGATCATTTTTCAAGAAACTTGGAAACTTGGTCTAGGTTGGGAAAATGATTTGTCTGGGGAACTTAGAGAAAGATTTGTGAAATGGCTTCAAGGTATTCATTGTTTACAAGAGTGGTAAATCCCTAGATCTTATTCTAGTATCCCATGGAGTTCTGTTAATGGTATTGAATTATCTGGATTTGGATATGCTTCTTTGTCTTGTTATGGCACTGCAATTTATGTCAGGATTCCTCAAGGGAATGGCTTACAGTGTCGTTGGTTGTGTCTAAGGCCTCAGTAGCTCCTGTCAAAGTTGTAAGTTTACCTAGGTTAGATTTCTAGGATCTTTGTTGACCCCTCGTTTCCTTCACTTTGCAAGAGCTGCTCTAAAGTTACCAGCAAACATTCCTTACAGATGTTTTACCGATCCAAAAATAGTGTTGGATTGCATAAAAGGTGATGCATCTCGTTGGAAACAGTTTGTCAGCAATCAAATGCAGGAAATTCAAGGTCTTACAGATCCTGCTGCTTGGTTCCATTGTCCTTGAAATGTTAATCCCGCTGATATGTGTACTCGTGGTGTGCTTGCTGAGGACTTTTTTTATTCTGAGTTGTGGCTAAATGGTCCTTGCCTGTGACGAGGTGATGTGCTCTAACTCCTTTAAAATTTCTGAAAGTGTTGATGTCTCACAAGAGTTATCTGTTGTCGCCTTGTCTGTTTCAACTGATCCTGTACTTCCTCTGGATCGATAGAATTCTTTGTGCAAAACAATTCGAATTGTTGGTTGTTGTTGGTGTTATTGCCAGGTGAGTCAAGGAGTCCAGCAACGTCTGCGGGGTTGCCCCAGAGGTCTTGAATGGTGAGATTGGTGGGGTTTTGAGGGCAGTTGAAGAGATGTGGGACGTTGTGTGGTGTCCCATTGCAGTTTGGACAGCGATTGTCCATTGTTGGATCCAGGCGGGAGAGGAATTATTTGGTGAGGCTGCTGTAGCTGGAGCAGAGCTGAACCAGGACATTCCTGGCTTTTCTTGGGAGTCGTTGTTCAGAAGGGTGCATGTCAGGGGGTATGTTATCCAGGAGGGAGTTTGGGCCCAGTCTTCTTCGAGTTAAGTCCACAAAATGGGTATGAATGTGTTTTTGAGTCTGTTTGAGGTCTGGTTGATGGTTGTTTTGGACTATCCTGTGGTATTTGGAGTGAAGAGTGGCTTTCTTATTTCTGGGAGCTGGTTGGTAGGTAGCTTTGTTGTGGGCGGGGTGATCAGGTTGCATTGATGCAGCTAGGTATTGTGAGGCGAAGAGGTCAGTATGCTCTTCAATGGGTAGAATTTTAGTTTTTTGATGGAGGTGGGGTATGGAGGACATTCTGTGGCAACCAGTGGCTATCCTGAGGGCAGTGTTTTGAGTTCTTTGGAGTTTTCCAGATTGATTTTGGAAGCTTGTGGGGCCCAGATGGGAGCAGCATAGTTGATGATGGGGCGTATGAAGCCCTTGTAGGTGGTGAGG